>JASCZI010211565.1:45533-61902 GCA_036250425.1 Stylosanthes scabra
CAAGCCGATGTCACTCGTTCTTACCTTGACAAAGCTGCAAAGAGGATGAAAAAGTGGGCAGATAAGAAGAGGAGACATGCGAGTTATCAAGTGGGAGATAAAGTGATGATTAAACTTCTTCCACAACAATTCAAAGCCCTCTGCAAGGTTCATAAGGGATTAATCCGCAAATATGAAGGACCATTTGAGATCATTGGACGTGTTGGGGAGGTAGCTTATAAGGTACAACTCCCTCCCTCAATGAAGATTCATCCGGTCTTCCATGTGAGTATGCTTAAACCATATCACGAAGACCAAGCTGAACCAAGTAGAGGCGATTCAAGTCATGCTCCACCTGTGGTAATTCGATCCTTTGATAAGGAAATCGAAGAAATCCTAGCTAATCAGATTGTGCGACGGAGAGGAGTACCACCAAGTACCCAATACTTGGTTAAATGGAAGGGACTTCCAATAACTGAAGCTAACTGGGAAACTCGTGAAGATCTGTGGCAATTCAAAGATCACTTAGAGCGCTATCATGAGCAAAATGCGATGAGGACGTCTGCGCAATAGGTGGGGGAGAATGTCACGGTAAATTTTAGAAGGTTACTTTTAACGGTGTTTAAATAGTATTCTGGTGTATTTGAGAATGCTCTGGATATTTTCGGAATGTTGTAGAATGCCTCGGAAGGTCCTAGAAGACCCTAGAATGTCCTAGAAGACTCTAGAAGGTCATAAAGTATTCTAGAAGAGTATAAATATATGAAGAAGAATAATGAGTGTAGTAGAATAATCTAGAAGTGTTTGGAGAAATGCGGTAGGTTAGATATTTGTAATCAAGGTTCTGGACACTCGATCAGGACCGTTGATTAGATTTAATCCTAGTCGTCCATTAGGGAGGTGGATTAGTATAAATAGGGGTGAGAGTCTGGAGTTTGAGGTGTGTGAGTCATTTGTACAAAACACTTGTATAAGTAAAGTGGTTTCCATCAAAGCTTCCATCTCTTGTGTTCTCTTATATTCTTAGTTTTAGTGCTAATATTGGAGGTTAGGTTGACTTGATCTTAGCTCAAGAGGTTGAGTAAGTTCAAGTGTCGGCACGATAATGTTAGAGTGTATCCAAGACCGTGACTAGGGACAAAATGGGATAACCCAAAATAAAGATCAAGACAGTTACTAGAAAAGAAGAATTAGAAAAGAAAAGGGAATAAAGTCTTAGAAAGAAAGGCTTCTTCTTCCACTGCGCTAATAGTCATGGAGACAAGACAACCTGAGAAGGAGAAATGAACTTGTCTTCAAAGATCTTCAAGTTTCTTAACCTACTTACTAACTCAACCGCCACTTACTTTACTATTGCCTACTTAGGAAACATATATCACAATTAGTTAACATTAATATTATGGTGGCCGTGCATCATAATATGCCCACATAAGATTTTCACACATGAATTAGGATTCAAGATACTCAACTGAAGAGATATGCATCTAAAGATTATATTGTGAATCATTAAATAATTCACCTAAATATATTCGATCAAATATATCAAATCAATTTAATGATTCACAATTTAAAAATGGTTTTAGGTATGTATTCCCTTGTTATTTGAAAGTTATCGTCCATTATTGCCCTTCAACCATGTTATATATGGTTGAAAAAACAATTATTTATATAAAATATACGTTAAAATATAATATATATTAAAAATAAATTATATATATATATATATTTATTATAGTTGATTTTTTTTGCATAGATAGTAACTTATTGTATTATTTTTGTTAGAGTAAATGGACAAAAATACATAGAAAAAATTTGATAATTGACAAAAATAAGATTCGAAATAACAAAAGTATACCCCAAATATAATTAACTAGGAACAAGAATATAAATAGTGTTCCTTCGAAACTTTCATATATATCTTTGTTACAGAATTATATATGTTATTACATATAGTCAATATAGAGTGTGAATGATGGAGAGAGATGAAAAAAATGGGGGATAGAAAGGGAGACAAGGATGGAGAAGATGATGAAGGGAGTAAAAGAGCTCATTGATTTCGAAAAAAAAAATTTTAATTTAATTGTTAAATTATGTGATATATTTTAATTGTTAAACTAATTATATATATAAAAGAGAGATTGAGGGATAGGAATATAAGAAAAATAAAATAGAAGAAAGGAGATATAGAAGGAGGGTGAGGAGAGGAGGAAAAGAAAAGCTCCTTAATTTTGGAGAAAAAGATTTTATTTCAATTATAATGAAAGAGTGACATGTGTGACATCCTGGTTGTAAAATTACGGAAGAAAGGAGATAGAGAAGGGGAATCGGGAGAAAAGAAAGGAGAGAGCTCGTATGTCCAAAATGACGTTGTTTCTCTCCAAATTGTGAAGCTCTTATCCAAAGCCAAAACGAAGTTGTTTCTCCTCTCATTCGTTCCCCACAAAACCCTCATCTTGGCAGTGTTATTACACATTCTACCCTAATATGTAATTGAAGGTGGGTATGCAATAACACTGCTAAGATGGGGGTTTTGTTGGGAACGAATGAGAAGATAATCGATTTTGTTTTAACTAATGTATATGAACTTCACAATTTTGAAAGAAACAACGTCATTTTGGACATATGATGAAATGAGAATAGATCTATGTTGGACACCGTTGAGTCAAAACGAGACCTGTTTCAGCCAGACAAGCATTCGCTGTTGCAATTTGGCGAGTTAGACCAATGGAAGGGTATGATAATCCCGTTTTTTCAATTGTGAGGTGCACTCTAATATTTCTCAAAAGTCGAGGATGCATTTGTACTACTTTTAAAATGTCGGGAATACAAATGTCTTTTTCTCTAAAATTTATGTTTGGGATCAATTTGGTTGGGGCTTCATGGGAAGATAATGGTTTTTTTTTTCAGATATTAAAAAAGAGGAGTAATTTTGTCTAAAATGATAATTTTTAATATAAATAAAATTTTAGGAATCATTTTCATAATAAAAAAAATTTGTGATCAATTTAATTTTAATTTCAAACTTTTGTGACTAAAAGAATAGTTATTTCTTGACTTTTATCACAAGAAACAACATTATCGATTGCACTTTCACATATCTTGTGTTTTGCACGATACACTATTTTATCAACTAAAATGAAAAATAGATATACACATGGTTGAAGGGCAACAGCAGGAAAAGGAAGGGTTGCAAGGAGTTTATGAATTTGATTGGTTAGACAAAATAGGTATACACATATAATTATTCAAAAGAAAAAAACTAAGAATACAAAGTCTATTAAAATCTTATTAATGTTGATTAAAATTTTGACTTAAATGAAACTTGTTTCATGTCAAAAAGAAAAATGAAACTTGTTTCGATTGCCACATAATTAAATGTATAATAAATTTTTGTGGCTTAATAACCTACTTACCCCCTAACATATATCACAATTCGTTAATATTAATATTTTGGTGGCCGTGCATCATAATATGCCTACTTAAGATTTTGACGCATAGATTAGGATTCAAGATAGTCAGCTGAAGAGATATTCATTTAAGATTATATTGTGATTCGTTAAATAATTCACCTAAATATAATTGATTGAATATATTAAACTGATTTAACGATTTACAATTTAAAGATGTTTTTAGGTAACTATTATTTTATTATTTGAAAATTATTATTAATTATTGCCCTTCAATTATGTTATATATATTTTTAAAAATAGTCCTCTATATTATATATTGAAATATAATATGCATATTAAAATAAATTAAATTATATATATAACAATTAATTTTGGAGCTGATTTTTTTGCATAGATAGTAGCTTTGTATTGTGTCAGGAAAGATATTATGGTGGATAAAATAAAGATTTCAAATAACAAAATATATTTTAAATATAATTAATTAGGAATAAAAGTATATACAGTATGTATATCATTAATTAATAGTAAATTGATAAAAATACACAAAAAAAGTACATGTGTATATTTTTATCTATTGTTAATTAGCTTTAGGATATATTTTTATCATTTCGAAATTTTCATAGATATTTTTTGTCCAACTCAAAATATTTGCTGTATACTCTTATCAATTTACTCTAAAAAGATGACAAGGGAATGAAGACATTCAAGTCAATCAACACTTTATACAAATAAAACATTAAAACTTCTCCCTGCATCACAATCCCCTAAAATTAAACTCCATACACAAAATATTAAGCAAAAAAAAAATGGATTCAATAATCCTAATATAACTAACCATCTAAACACTACTACCATTGGAATCCTGTTTGTCATTACCACCATAATCTATGTTCTTTTCTATCGTGCCTTCAAAGTTGGTCATCATCACAATAAGCATAATAAAGAACCTCCTATGGTAGATGGTGCATGGCCTATACTCGGTCACCTTCCACTTTTGCGCAGTTCTATTTCCTCACAACCAATTCACAAAGCTTTTGCTGCTATAGCGGACGAATACGGACCCCTTTTCGCGATGAAGCTTGGTCCTAGAAAGATGGTAGTGTTAAGCAACTCAGAAATGGCCAAAGAATGCTTCACAAAGAATGATTCTTTTGTTTCTTCTCGTCCTATTCTGGCCTCGGTCGATATTGTTGGCTACAATGGAGCCTTGGTGGCTTTCTCGCCATACGGTTCATATTGGCGCAAACTCCACAAGATCATGAACTTAGAGCTTCTCTCGAACCAAAAAGTAGAGCAACTAAGTCATGTTCGTGTCTCCGTCCGAAGTTCAAGCTTCCATGAAAGAGCTTCATAGTTTTTGGTCCACTCAGAAAAATGAGTCTGGCTATGTGTTGATGGACATAAAACAATGGTTCAGAGAATTGAATTTTAATATGGTACTTAGAATGATTGTTGGAAAGCGACTTTGCGAGGTTAAGGCAAAGAAGTGTTTGAAAGTCTTTACTAACTACACGCATGTTTTAGAGGAACTCACAGTGGGAGATGCAATTCCTTTTCTAAGATGGCTAGATTTGGGTGGTCATAAAAAAGTCCTAAGAGAAGTTTCAAAAGAAGTGGACAAGATTTTGAATGAATGGTTAGATGAGCATAGAAAGAAAATGGATTATGAGGATGGAAAGGAAGCAACAAGTTATGAACAAGACTTCATAGATGCCATGCTTTCAAGTCTCTCTCATGGAAAGATTGATGGATTTGATGCTGATACCATATGCAAAGCAACCATATCGGTATGTATAGTTAATTTTCGAGAGCTTATAGAGGATAAAATTTTGAGAGTCAAAAACATTTGATTCCAATAAAAAGTTGATTTTATGAGAGTTAAAACTGAAAATAAACTATTAAATTTAAGTTCTCTCATCAAATTTATAGTTATTTAAAATATTCAAAAAATTTTAAGATGGTAACTCAAGTAAGCCCCTATTCTATCAAAATTTTATGGATGAAATTTAAAATATCTTGATTATGAACGAACAAAATTAGTGTTGTACTTATAAAATATGTCTCCGACAAAACGATTAAAATTTTAATTTTATTTTATGAGTAGATTTATCAATTTTTTAAAAAACTTTCATGGGTTAAAAATATAGTAGTTTCCTCAGTTTTGCGTATTTGGATTTGCTTAACTTTTTCAAAATTAAAGGAATTTGATCTCTTTAATGTATTGTCTTGTAAAATTGATCTAAGCGAAGCAATTTTCTTATTATGTGATTTCTACTAATTTTGTAGAGTGTTTTTGTGGGAGCTATTGATACCACACCGGCTACTCTTACATGGGCAATGTGTCTGTTATTAAGAAATCCAAGTGTGCTAGAAAAAGCAAAAGAAGAACTTGACAAGAAAATTGGGAAAGAAAGGTGCATAAATGAATTAGATATAAATCAATTAGTATATATCCAAGCCATAGTCAAAGAAACATTAAGATTGTATCCATCAGTTCCTTTTCCACCTCGTAAATTCGCAGAGAATATCAATTTAGGTGGATATAATATAGAAAAAGGTACTATACTATTCACAAATGTTTGGAAAATCAACACTGATTCTAGTGTTTGGCCAGATTGCTTAGAATTCAAGCCAGAAAGATTTCTGACAACACACAAAGATGTTGATTTTAGGGGTCAACATTTTGATTTCTTACCATTTGGAAGTGGTAGAAGAATGTGTCCTGGAATTTCCTTTGGAATTCAAATAATTTATTTCATTCTGGCTAGCTTTTTACATTCTTTTGAAATCTCTTCTATGGAACATGTTGATATGACTGGAATTCAAGGAGGGGTTTATGCTAAAGCTACTCCACTTAAGGTTATGATTAAACCACGTTTGTCTCCTAATTGCTATGAAACTGTGTAACAAGAATGTAGTTAATATAAATTCAGCTATAAATCAAATCAGTCATTAAATATTTATATATAAATATATATTATTTAAATTATTTTTAATGTATATTTTATATTATAATATATATTTTATAATTGTGACTGATTTATTAGTTGATTACGATTACATGTAATACATAATGTTGTATCCTTTTAAAATAAGTGTTTCTTTCGCATTGATATCTATTTAACAATGTTCATGATTATATATTTATATGAAACCATGCATGTAATACTATCTATATTTGTTGTGTTTTTCTATGTATTATCGTCACATTATGTTAATTAAAGCAAGGTATGTAGTAATAATATTATTAGAGATTAGAGATAGTAATTAAAACTTAAAAGAAATCCATGCAAACAAAAAAATGAGAGGAAGATATATTATATTGTTGCATACAAATTACAAATTAAAGCAAGGTTACTATATATTGTCCCATACAAATTTCAATGGTTAAAATATTAGAAGTATCAATTAAGACTTTTTTTTCAAGTTTAAACAAAAACTGAATGTGAGAGGAAGATATGTTTTTGCATAAAAAATTTCATAGTTTAATAATTAGTAGTAGTTTAATAATTAGTATTAGAGCTATTAATAAAGAGTTTTAAATACTTCTAAAGTTAATTATTAGACACATAAGAATTTTAAAAGGAAGACATACATTTTTTTTACATCGAAGAGGATGCTCGAACTCGCTGAGACCACTTAGGCTCTTACAACAGAAAATGAAATAATATCATATGAGCTACAGTACATCGACAGAGGAAGACATACATATATTGTTACCTAATAATTTCAAAAGTTAATCACGATAGAATAAGTAAAAGCTTATAATATATATACAGACTCCATTCTTTCTTCTTTGCTCTCTCTCTTTCTTTCTCTATTCTTTGTCTTCTCTCATTCTCTCTCTTTTCTTTACTTTCTTTCTTTCCACTATTTCTTCTTTTCCTTCTTGTCTTTTCTCACAGCTTACTCTCCTTAACTCTCTTTCCTTCTCTGTGTCGATCTTCTTCCTGTTTTCTATCTCTTTTTTTCCAGTTTAGATCTAGGTTCAGATCCAAATTTGGACTCCAAAATAATTCTCTTGTGTGGTGTTTTTGCTGAATTTATTATGAGGTTGAAATTTTAGATTTGTATAGATATGATAGCTTAGGAAGACACTATGGGAACATGATTTTATTCAAAATTTCAGATTTAAAATTTTTTTATTTTTATGTGGAGAAGAAGACAATATATCCTGTGTTGCAGCACATATGTGTTCATTAAGAAACAAAAGGGACTCAGATGCATCCATGTTTATACCAGTTAAGATTTTCAGTAATCGAAGGTTGTGTCTCCTCCCATATCATAGTTGTTCATAAATGATATTTAGTTTCCTTTCTTCTATGTAAAATTGTTGATTTCTTAATTTGTAAGTGTCGATTGGCTTCGTTTGAATGAAAATTATGCTTTTCTTTAAAAAATAATAAGTGTATTATTAACAAAATAACGGTGCTACGGAATGTCATTAGGGAGCCAATAAGTTTAATTAGGAGAAGGGAAATGGGAGGTTAGGGGAAATCTTGAAGATGTTGCGCTACTCGTACAAATACTTGTATGGCCTACAAGCCGGGCGTTCTGTCTCATATAGAACCGGACGTTCTTTCTCATATAGAACATGTGAAATTCATATCAAGATAAGATGACTAGAATTTTTGAAAAGCCACCACAATTTTTCAGATAATTGTTTATTTTGTGATGAGAGGTTCCATGAACTAATCGAATTGATGTAATGAACACATCGAATAAAACATTTCACAAAGACAGTTATCATCTATCTCTAAAGGGTATCTTTTAAGGTAATGTAATCTACTCGTACAAATACTTGCATGGCCTACAAACCGGGCGTTCTGTCTCATATAGAACCAGCCGTTCTTTCTCATGTAAAACATGTGAAATTCATGCCCAGATAAGATGGCTGGAATTTTTAAAAAGTCACCACAATTCCTCCGAAAAAATTGTTTACTTTGTAATGAGAGATTTTCTGAACTAATCGAATCAATACGATGTACACATTGAATAAAACATTCAATAAAGATAGCTATTATTTATCTCTAAAAGATATTTTTCAAGAATATTTGAACATTATCCCCATATATTATTGTTGGATACAAAATTATAATGTATTATTTTAATAAAATATTAGACCACGTACTCCTTAATAATCCTATGTTATAATGTGTGATATATTTTCTCTCAAAAAAGAAGTGTGATATATTAACGATAATGTATTGATATTTATATTTTTTTTATATTGTACGAAGATGTACAGTAGTATATTAGATTAATTCATATACTAAATACACAATGTTCAAATAAACATCTCTATCGAAAAAAAAAAAAAAAAAACCTCTATCATAACTATAACCTTCAGGAGTGTTTTCAATTTACAAAGATATATAGATAGAGTTCAAATTTAATTTACACCTCTAAACAATACATATTATTATTAATCCAAGTCAACTTTAATATTCTGAGTTGTTGACTTTATCATCAAAAACCACATTATCGATTGCACATTCACATGTCTTGTGTTTTGCATGATACATTATTTTCTCAACTAAAATGAAAAAGAATTCCTTGAATGAATTAATTTTCTTTTACTTACATTTTGGTATGCACGTTAGCTTATCTATCATGTCCAAAAATTCAATGACTAATTTTCAGATACTGTAGAAGTAAAATAAACGACATTCTCAAACAAATAAATTGTTTTATTTAGATGAGAAAAAAAACTTAATTTAACACATGGATTTTTTTTTCTCTTTTGTTTTCCTGATAAAAACAAATTGGAAGGTTGCGTTAGGAGATATAGATAGTAAACAAGGAACAAACGAGTTTGAAGGGGGAAAAAAAATCATAAAAAAGTGGTCTCCTATACGGCTTTACTACAACGACGTTGATATTTAAGAGTACAAAAATAGGAATCAATCATATTTTTTAGTTTTTTTCTATAAAAAAATATTGAAACTCCCATTTCATTCATTTTAGATTTTATATATTTATTTAGATTCCGTTTTTCAGACTATTGATGTTAGTTTAGGAGGCAATAAATGAGTAAATTTTTAATTTTGTCCCCAGAATAAGTATAATTCACGTTGTTAAATGGTATTTATTTCTGATATTACAAAAATATTAAATTGAATAAAAAAGTATAATCATAGGATAGGGCTAAATTTTATAAATATTTCTTAAAATAAACTATTATTTTTTAAAATAAATTTTTTGGTATAAAAAATTCTAACAATAAAACAAATAATCCTACTTAATCCAATGCCTGTTTAATAAAATATTTTATTTCTATGCTAAATAAAATATTATTTTGGTGTCAAATAGTATAAAAAAGTATACCTAAATAAAATTCTATTTAGCATAAAAAATACTTGATTCCACTTAATTGTTGGCCAAAACCACTTATTCACGTAGAATTATATTCTACTTGTTCTCACAATACTTAAATGTTTTACCATCAGAATATAATAATTCAAGCCTTTATATTATATTTTTTTAGAAAAATGAACAACTAATTGCTTATAAGAATTTTAAGAAGTAAATGAAATTGTTGAATAATAGATGTCACGTGCAGTACATGCGTGAGATAGTGAAATGAAAGCCGGCTACGTGTCACGTTTCCAAACACACACCTCGAATCAATCGACGGCTTTGCCATTCACACTTTCCATTTTTCATACTCTAACTAAAAAGATTTTTTATGTAAACCAAAAAAAAATAATAATAATAGAAAGTTTTTTGACATTTATTTGAATTTTATAATAAAAGTGACTAATTTTATTTTCATTTTATTTTTGTCTAAGTGACAACTTTTATTTAAAAATTATGATTATTTTTTAAAATAATTTTTAATGAAAAATGTCTAAATTCAAAACTATTAAAATTAAAATACATTACTCCTCAACTCGAATTTTTTGTGTCTAAATAGAAGCTCGAACCCGAGATCTCTTACAACGAGAAGGAGATAGTGTCATAAAAGAAGTCAAGTTTATTAATAGATTCAAAATACTGAAATTTTCATCTAAGGAAAAATTTGATAACCATACTTTAGGAAATTTTAAATTTTTATTTATATATTGCTGTCGAATTAAATATATAACGTCCAATGTTATAAATATATATATTTTTAAATATTAATTACATTATAGATATTAAGTTAAATATGATAAATTTAAATTATAATGATTTATTATTACTCTTAATTTATAATTTATTGTAGACAATCAAATCTCTTTTTATAATTTTTGCTTATTTAATTTATTCATTTAATTCTAGTGTATTAATAATATAAAGAGCTTAATTTTAATATATTTACTATGTAAAGAGTTTAAAAGTTTTACGTTCAATAAGATTAATATATTTATATGATTTTTAAAATAATAAATTTAAAATTAATTAGTTTTACTAATGTAATAATATGATTAGTTAGTTGTGTAAATTTTTTTTTACAATGACATGAAATTAAATTCTAATATAAATAAAATTAAAACCTTAGATTTTTATTGAGATGAACAATTGACCAAATTAAATGTTAATAATAATATAAACAACCATGCTAGGTAACCAATAAAAATTCAGCCAATAGTCAACAACTTAAATCTGATGTTCTATTTCTTTATGTTTCGGATGTTTTGTTTTTAAATTTCGAATGTTTTGTTTCTAAAAAAATATAAAGTGGCTGATGTTGCTTTAGATTTCAGATGTTCTATAATATTCATTGTGGATGTTCTATAAACAGTAGTTTCTATATTTTGTTGGCTGATTTGTTGGCTAGAAAATTATTGGTTACCTATACTTTTCCTAATACAAAATATTAAAATTAGTTTTATTTTCCGAGACAGAGTCGATGGAAAAAAATTTTTAAATAAATAAATAAAATTATTTTTTACCAAAATACATATTTCTGAGGATATTTACCAAAATATTTTTAAATTAAATACACCAGTACCGGTCCTTCTGGCGGCGGTACTGGATTAATATTAATACCGATTCTTCATGGGGCGGTACTGGTTCAAAATTTAATTTTTTAATTTAATAATAAATATATTGATTTAATTAATAGCAATGATTTAGATAATAAATTACAATTGAAAAATATATTAATAGCAATAAATATATTATTTTTTGAGAGGTAATTTTGCATTTATTCAATTAAGATATCACTAGTGTAATAATAATAATACTTCAATAATCAAATTAGTGTAATAATATATTAATTGATTCAATTGACATAGCATTAATGTAATAATAATAATTCAATCCATCTTAAATAAAAAAGTCTTGTAATAGATCGTAAAATAATCTTTTTCGTGAAAAGAAAAATATAGTGAATTAATACAAATATACAGTGTTTCCTTGTTTGAATTTTACTCTAAATTTTATTTAATTATAATAAATGATAATACCCAAATCTGCATAATGTTGTCATTCGTGCGTCCTGAAAATAATAATTTTTATGCCTTAATATCTTCATGACTATTATTACGTTTTTTAATTTGGATTGGAATTTAATTTGATGGATCCGATTATTATTATTACATTAATGCTATGTTAATTAAATCAATTAATATATTATTATATTAATTCTATGTCAATTGAATCAATGTAAAATTACGGCTCAAAAATTAATATATTTATTGCTATTAATATATTTTCCAATTGTAATTTGTTACCTAAATCATTTCTATTAATTAAATCAATATATTTAATATTAAATTAAAAAAATTAAATTTTGAACTAGTACCGCCCAAAAAGGACCGGTATTGATATTAACCCAGTACCGCCCCAGAAGATCGGTACTGGTGTATTTTATTTTTTAAAAAAATTAGCCCAATGCTGGTTTGGACCGCTAATGAAAATAATCCAATACCGGTCTGGACCGATACTGCTAATAAATTTTATTTTAGTAAATATTCCCAAAAATGTGTATTTTGGTAATAAACGAATTTTTTTTATTTATTTAAAAAATTTTTTCGAGTCGGTGAGGTGGCACTAAAAAATATAGATACATAGATTTAATTATTTAAAGACACAAAAGATATCTTGAAGGAGAAGGTTACGACCACATTTTTCTTTTATTTTTTATCTCTCTTTTCCCTTTTTTTTTTTCATTACATATTATTATTATTATTAATTATTAATTTTTATTATTATATAAACACTTTCGCTGCTTTATTTCCTCTTTTCACTTCATAAAAAAAAAGGACCTTCCTTTTGGGGTCTCTCTCTCTCTCTCTCTCTCTTTCTCATCTTCCTTATTCTTTTCTTTCTTTATAATCGTAATCGTGTTTCGGATATTTGTGCAGAGCTTCTGGTGAGTTCAATTTTCTATTTTTCATTTTGGGGTTTTTCTTGGATTTCGTGTTGCTTTGTTACTCTTTCCCTTTCTTTTATCTTCTTCTGCCTTTGTTAGCTCAAATTCAAAAGCTTCTTCAGTTGGGTTTTATTTGTTTTATTCATTCGTTTTATCTTGTTCTGGAGCTTGCGTCTCTCGATTTTGTGGTGAATTGGTACTTTTTCCTTTTATCTTCTTTGTAGCACACCAGGTGTTTGTTGAATTGCTATTATTATTATTATTATTATTTTTTTTTTTTGGCTCCATTCTGTTTCTGTAGTTTCATCTTGTTTGTTATTAAGGTTACTGATTCATTAATTGAAGCGTTTCCTAATTGGGGATTATAGATATTTAATTAATTTAATTTAATTTAACTTGTTGCTTACTGTTATGCCTTTATTCCGTTAATTAGTGTTTTACTTGCTACTTTAGCTATACGTGTGTACTTGATTGTTGTGTTCTTTTGTAATCTTGTTTTAGTTTTTAATTTTCTTGGTTTATTTGAAATTTGTAGATGGGTTTTAGTTGGAAGAAGAAATGGATAATTGAGAAGTTAGGAAGCAAAATTATGAATATTATTTGGCCTTGAGTTGTCATGAAAGCTAAAATGATGTCTTGAGAGAACCATATGAATTAACACTTGATTGCTCCCTTGAACTGTATTCCCGTGATTTCTATTAAGTTTTCCAATAAGATGTCACGTTGTTTAGGCAAGATTAATGTGTTGTGAGTTTTGGCATTCTTGGTTTGAGTGGATGTGTTGCTCTATTTGATAACTTGGGATGGAGTTGGTTATGGTCATTGCTCTGATTAACAAGTATTTTGAGTTTCTTCACACTAAGCTTCTTTTGTATGTTGTTTTTCCCATACTGTTTTATATGTTCTATTAATCTTGTAACTCTGAGAAGGAAGTTTAATATTTTGATTTATTAGGTATTTGTACAAAATGTTTATTCTCACGGCTTTTATGTAGTACAAAATTTTGTTTTGCTTGTTGATGCTAGGGTTGTTATTTTTTTGGGGGTAATGCATATGATGTTATTTCAAGTGTGTTACTTGTTGGCTAATATTCTTCATAAAAATTGCAGCCAGCTATTCAGCAATCATGGCTAGGGTTTTGGCTCAGTCAGTTAATGTCCCTGGTCTAGTCGCCGGTCATAGGCATGGCCAACATAAGGGATCAGGAAAATCCAGAAGATCTGTCAAGATGATGTGTGCATTACGAACAAATGGACTAAGAATAGCAGGTTTTTCAGGACTACGTACAGTTAATCCTTTGGATACTATGTTGAGACCTGGACTGGATTTTCATTCTAAGGTGTCAATTGCAACTTCTTCACGGCGAGCGAAGCCTATCAGAGGTGTTCCTAAAGCCATGTTTGAGCGTTTCACAGAAAAAGCAATCAAGGTGATTATGCTTGCCCAGGAGGAAGCAAGACGTCTTGGTCACAATTTTGTTGGAACAGAGCAGATTCTTTTGGGTCTTATTGGTGAGGGCACTGGTATTGCCGCTAAAGTTCTGAAGTCTATGGGAATCAACCTTAAAGATGCACGTGTTGAAGTGGAGAAGATAATTGGAAGGGGTAGTGGGTTTGTAGCTGTTGAGATTCCGTTTACTCCCCGTGCAAAACGTGTTTTGGAACTCTCATTAGAGGAAGCTCGCCAACTTGGTAAAACATTTTTTTGTGATCCAGCTATATTTAGTTATTTGATTGGTTTGGTTGCAAAAAAGCATTTGTATCTTAACAGTGGTTAATTCTCCTTTTGCTTATCTTTCTATTTCTATTTCTGTTTACTCGTTTGTAATACATTTAAAATCGAGTTAGCACCAATGTTTGTGGATGAATATTTTATGTTAGTAGCTGGGTAAAAGTGAAAATTATATTCAGTGATTAGTTGTAATAATTTGGTCTTAGCTTGAGATGTCTATGTCTTAACACTTAAACCTTGATATTTACAGGTCACAATTATATTGGATCTGAGCACTTGCTTCTGGGTCTTCTCCGTGAAGGTGAAGGTGTAGCAGCACGTGTTCTTGAAAACCTTGGTGCTGACCCAACTAATATCAGAACACAGGCTAGTTTTACTCTTTTATCTACTTCTTTCCCAATTCTGGATCAATGATCACTTTCCATGCATCCTCTGCTTCCTTGGTGCTGTATAATACATATATACTTTCTTTAATCTTGTCTAATGCTTTTATGCCGAATGGGCGCAGGTTATTCGCATGGTTGGTGAGAGTGCAGACAGTGTTACTGCAACTGTTGGGTCAGGAAGTAGTGGCAATAAGATGCCAACGTTAGAGGAGTATGGCACCAATTTAACCAAGTTAGCAGAGGAGGTAATTGAGAATTCCTAGTTTACTGGTACATATATTTGAGTGTGGATGATTCCGATTCTTCATAAAAGATCACTTATTTTCCTCTACTACCAGGGAAAATTGGATCCGGTTGTGGGAAGGCAGCCCCAAATTGAACGGGTAACTCAAATTTTGGGTCGTCGGACCAAGAATAACCCTTGTCTTATTGGAGAACCTGGTGTCGGTAAGACAGCAATTGCTGAAGGTCTTGCTCAGAGGATTGCGAATGGTGATGTACCTGAAACCATAGAGGGAAAAAAGGTTTGTTGAAATAATTTTATCTTCACTGGTCTTAAATATTGTGTAGTTAAAAGTTAAAGCCATGATTTGTGGTTATTGTCTTCAATATTATTAACATCTTCAACTTATTGGATTTCTTACTAATTATAAAATAATATCCTGTTTCTTCACTGATTTTTACATGTCAGAAAATATGATTTTCCTAACATTGTTCAGTCATCATTTACATCATGCTGTCTCATTTTTGTTCTTCTGATTGCGTGCTAGTAATTTCTTGTCACCTTAAGTTTGGAATGTATATTTTTTAAATTTTCGGGGGTGCTTGGTATGATTTTTGGGGGATCCTAAATATGATTTTTCCCCTTAAAATTACATATGCCATGCAAATGTCTGTTTTGTCACACATTAGTCTATTACATTAATGGCAGTACTGTTTGAAGGGGTCATAGATGTAGTTATATGGGGAGTTAGTACTTAGTAGCTACACTTTGATAACATTTTCATTATATTCTAATTATGTATACTACTCTGTATGTTTAAGGTTATAACCCTTGATATGGGTTTGCTTGTTGCTGGAACTAAATACCGTGGTGAGTTTGAGGAAAGGTTGAAGAAGCTGATGGAGGAAATTAAACAAAGTGATGAGATAATACTTTTTATCGATGAAGTGCACACTCTTATTGGAGCTGGAGCCGCTGAAGGGGCTATTGATGCTGCTAACATATTAAAACCTGCTCTTGCAAGAGGTGAACTGCAGGTAATTTCCCTTGACATGCTAAAAATGGCTTAGGATGCAGAATGATCAAAGTATGCCTATCTTGATGGGTAATTGTCTATGGCCAAGCTGCACAAAAAATGATGAGCATCTTGGAACTTAATTGATATTGCTAAATTCATTTACTGCTTTGCTTGGTGAATGTGTGCTAAAGAAGTGTTTTCTTTTCTGCAATCTGCAGTGTATTGGAGCCACAACACTTGATGAATACAGGAAACACATTGAAAAAGATCCAGCTTTGGAGAGACGATTCCAGCCAGTTAAGGTGCCAGAGCCAACTGTAG
>JASCZI010211565.1:61912-81565 GCA_036250425.1 Stylosanthes scabra
TAAAGGACTTAGAGAACGCTATGAAATTCACCACAAGCTCCGCTATACTGATGAGGCTCTTGTAGCTGCTGCACAGCTGTCTTACCAATATATCAGGTTTGTCACTATTCATCTGTTTTGCTCATCCTGTGTATTTGATGTGCAATTCAATGTAAATTAGATAATCCTGCCTTGTCCTCAAAATCATGGTGCTGTTTATCTCAGATTTATTGAATTTAGCATTAGTAATCATATATGATTGCTGTATAGATTTGCCATGTTTCCTGTCTCAAAAATAATTTTGTATTGCAGCGATCGATTTTTGCCAGACAAAGCTATAGATCTTGTTGATGAAGCTGGTTCACGGGTCCGGCTGCAACATGCACAGGTATGTTGTTTGCCTATCTTCTAACCAGCCGTTCTTCTAGCAACTAACATCTATTTATTTTTACCTAATTTGGTTATATTTATGCACATCC
The DNA here is from genome assembly GCA_036250425.1 of Stylosanthes scabra. Lineage (NCBI taxonomy): Eukaryota > Viridiplantae > Streptophyta > Magnoliopsida > Fabales > Fabaceae > Stylosanthes > Stylosanthes scabra. The sequence continues at coordinate 62,371 of JASCZI010211565.1, forward strand.
AGTTGCCTGAAGAAGCAAGAGAACTTGACAAGGAGCTCAGGCAGATCGTAAAGGAGAAAGAAGAAGCTGTTCGCAACCAAGACTTTGAAAAGGTAATATTTTTCTCCTAAATTTGAAGTTCGTATCAGATATTTTCTTTCAGCTGTGTTGATCAAGTGGGATAATGTTTGTCTGAAAACAGTGATTCACTGATACCTTTGCTCAAGTTAGAAGTTTTGTTACTCTTTGTAGCTCTAAATTGACTTAATTTAGAAGTTAACCACCACCCTCACAACAGTAGTGTGGTGGTATTTTCATTACTCAAGTGTACAGTAGTTTCTTGGCCCTTAATTTGTGAATTGACAATAGATGGAAATTTTAATAGGCCGGAGAGCTACGGGATAGAGAAATGGATCTTAAGGCACAAATATCAACAGTTGTAGAGAAAGGCAAGGAGATGAGCAAGGCAGAGAGTGAAGCAGGAGACTCGGGTCCCGTTGTGACTGAAGTTGACATACAACATATTGTCTCCTCTTGGACTGGTATCCCTGTTGAGAAAGTCTCAACCGATGAATCTGATCGCCTACTTAAGATGGAAGAGACATTGCACAAGCGTGTCATTGGTCAGGATGAAGCAGTAAAAGCAATTAGCCGAGCTATTCGCCGAGCTAGGGTTGGATTGAAAAACCCTAATCGTCCAATTGCCAGCTTCATCTTTTCTGGTCCAACTGGTGTCGGGAAGTCTGAATTGGCGAAGGCATTGGCTGCATATTACTTTGGCTCTGAAGAAGCCATGATTCGGCTAGACATGAGTGAATTCATGGAGAGGCACACCGTGTCTAAACTCATTGGTTCACCTCCTGGATATGTTGGTTACACCGAAGGTGGTCAACTGACTGAGGCAGTTCGGCGTCGTCCTTACACTGTTGTGCTCTTTGATGAGATTGAGAAAGCCCATCCTGATGTATTCAACATGATGCTTCAAATCCTGGAAGATGGTAGACTTACGGATAGTAAGGGGAGAACCGTGGATTTCAAGAACACGCTCCTGATAATGACATCAAACGTTGGAAGCAGTGTGATTGAGAAAGGAGGCCGGAAAATAGGATTTGATCTGGATTACGATGAGAAGGACAGCAGCTACAACCGGATCAAGAGTTTGGTGACCGAGGAGCTAAAACAATACTTCAGGCCAGAGTTCTTGAACAGGCTGGATGAAATGATTGTCTTCAGGCAACTCACGAAACTCGAAGTGAAGGAGATCGCCGACATAATGCTAAAGGAGGTGTTTGACAGACTCAAGACCAAAGATATCGAACTTCAAGTGACTGAAAGATTTAGGGACAGAGTAGTCGAGGAAGGTTACAACCCTAGCTATGGAGCTAGGCCTCTAAGGAGAGCCATAATGAGACTTTTGGAGGACAGCATGGCTGAGAAGATGCTTGCTAGAGAGATCAAAGAAGGTGACTCTGTTATAGTTGATGTTGATGCTGATGGCAATGTGATTGTTCTCAATGGTAGCAGTGGTACCCCAGAGTCCCTGCCAGAGGAGGCTCTTCCTGTATAATGGGGGTCATAACCTTTGATAATAGAAATACCTGTGTACTTATATATATATTTTATCTAAACCATAGTCATAGTTTCTGTTTTACTTGTCAATGGACGTTCAGCCTTTAATAGATTACTGCTGGGTGGTCCCAGTTTTCGCCCATAGCCAAGCTAAACAGGTAGAGAAAGGGGTGGCCATTGAAGAAGACAAATTGTATCTGTGAAAGGTGAGGTATGTTGATGAATTAATTACTTCAGAAGCTGGGTGTTCTTTTTTTTCTTTTTTAAAGTTTCTAATGGTGCAATGTATGTAATTTCCCAGCATTTGTTGTAAATTGTTATGGTGTATTCAATGCTTGAAAGGAAGTACATGTATTGATAGGTTCAATTGCTTGAGTCAAAAATGCCTTAATAGAAAATGTTCTAACAGGGTATTTTAGATAACCAATTATTATGAAAATTTTCGAATCTTACCTGCTTTTATCTGTTTATTATATTCGGCAACAATGATTTAATTGCTTCTATTTTCTGCAAATTTGTGAGAAATCATGGATTTAAATGTGAAAACAAAGAACAATTTATCATATATCGTATTCGTATATCAATACTCATTCCTAATGGCATGATATCGAATGATACGTTCAAGTCCTCAGAAACCAATTTTTTCTACTATATTGAATAAAGTAAAAAAAGAATTGAACTATAACCACTTGATTAACAAGCCCCTTTATCTATTTTACACTTTGTTGAAAGAAAAAAAATGAAAGCCAACAGAGACTCATGGTTGGTTTGAGTAATCTATTCATCTATCATTGACTGTGACTGCCTCTGAATCGGGCTAACACTGCCGCCGCGGCTGATCTTCAAAGCTGTCAGCGCCTTCTGTATTTCCATTGTCATGGCACTGTCAACGCTCCCAGACGAAAGCTTTTTATGGAACTTTTGGAGATGGAGCTTAAGTGAGCTGCTGCTTAATCCGGCATTCTTGCCACACATGGGGCAAACTTTCATCGTTGGTTTCCGTTGCTGCCACTCCATAGAAACCTTTCCGTGCAGCTTTTTATCCAGTTCCTGTAAGATCTTTGCGAAACCATCGTTTGGCTGTGCTCGACGGTGTACTCGTTTCAAAGTGGTCCATGCTTCTAGTAGAGTGAACTTCCTGCATTGCAGAACAATTGATTTGTTAGTGTGCTGAAATTTCAAAATGCCAGTTATTTGTGAACAGCAGTATAATGTATACTTAGCTATTAAGATTCTAACGGTTATTAACCGCGACGTCAATTGTGTTGGGAAACTGGCTCCAATAGCAATAACTGTTCTAACTTCTAACTAATTTCACTATTTCAAAAGATTGTATAATTTCAACTTTTTTAACTTACTTTCTGAGCATTAAGTAAGCAAGGACCAAAGTAACACTTCTGCTTCTCCCCTCAAAACAATGAACTAAAACTCTTTGACCAATCTGCTCAACATAGTCTATAAAATCACAAGCTTCTTCAAATATGCTGCTGATGTTACAATCTTCATTGTCACTCACCTGTTACAATGAAAAAGAATAAGACCAACATAAGGGTACAATCAGTCTGACATAACTTTATAAATCAAATGATTAAGCGAGGAAATTTCGAGCCCAGACTTAACATGGTGCAAACAAAAACTTTGGATGCAGTAATAATTGTGAGACATGATAATACGACTTACCGAGAAATTTTTATATGTAAATAGATCAGGAAACTGAGAATCGGCCTGTCCGATTTCGTTCGTACACAAACACAATATATGCGTGATTCCCAAGCGTTGCAATGTGTATACAGATCTTGCAGCCAGTGCTCCACCAACATAAAGAGTATTTGTAACGGCAGAGGGTTTCTCCGTATTCGCAGCCTCAGATATCAACACAATCCTCTCAAGGATATGCTCAAGTCTTACCTGAAAGTTCGAGTAAATGCTTTATGTGAATTCATATAAATGAAACAAGATATTAGTTTTCGGCGTATTGAAATGAATTTACCTTCAGTTCATATGCATCAATGACACAGTTGTCCTCACTACCCTCAAAAAAGCCTGTATTGAAATTGTTGTCTTGGCATAACTTGATGACTTCATTTTTAAGCATTTCATTCCATTGTTCCAATTCTTTACTAGATTCGGCATCAACCTTGAAGATCAAAATTAGGATGAAGTATAAGACATGGAATAAAAAAAGGAGGGGATTTTACATAGCAGAATTTCTGTTAGAAACCAACCTTTGCAAATTTATTGAAGTCACGAAGTTTAGCTGTTATGCGAAGACCACTATGTGGTTCTGAGCTTCCTCTCGAGTGCTTCCCATGACAACCTTCTCTTGATGCAGAGCCGGAGTCACAACAATCTCTACCACCTGACGATGATGATATCCTTGGAGCTGTCTTTTGTGATTCTGAATCACTTAAATCTTGATGGTTATCATGAGGAAACCTTTCTCTACTTGTTGGAGAAGGAGAGGGACTGCTACCAACAGCAATGGGCGAAGAAAATTCGTCCTTTTCAGACTCCAAAGATGATATTTTGCTTATAATATTCATAAGCAATCTTAACATGTTATCAAGTTTCTGGTGAAGGGTCAGTAGGAATATATAAAATCCCTGCAGATCCCTAAGAGCAGCGCGAAAACTACAACGAAACTCATGAACTGCTGTTAAGTCACTAGCAGTTGCAGGCACATCAGTTGGCGGATATATGTCTTCTGGTGCCGAACATCCTAATTTGCCTCCGGTTATATCATATAGCAGGTTCGAGGAAAACTCGGAACTGTTAAGTAGCAACTCAACCAACTTGGGATAATTAGTCTGATCATCTGCACGTTTTCCAGTAGGGGGCCGGCGAGGAACACCAGAATCAATAGCCACAACGTTAAAGTTAGTAAGCCGTGATTCTGCTGATGTTTGACCATTAAGACTCATCCTAGCAGATATTGCTGATTCCACTATATCCGAAACATCGGAGCGTTGTGATATCAATGTAGGATTACGAGAACTAGGCTTGGAATCCATTGAAGCTGACCTCCTGTCATTTTGAAGTGCTCGAACCACCCTTGGTCCATAATGGTTCATTGCAGAATCTATAGCTTCTCCTAAAGTATCTGTATTTGCAGAGATTAACTTTTCAGCAAACAACAAATTTGCAGAGTTTCCACGCCATCTGAGTTGGCGGCAAGGGAGCCTATCTTCATTTCTAATGACAAGGTCCAACATCAATACCCTGCCAAGGGCTGCTGATGTTCTTTCTGCAATTTCCCGAGATTCAAATGCAGAGGAACTTTCGAGCAAAGGTGAACCGTGTACATAACTGCAAAAAGATTACAAATCTTTCTGAAAATGCAATTCTTTCGCATGCCACATCCAAAAACTAAAATAATATCATTAGATGGTAGTCATAACATGATAATTCACAAACACATCATAAACCATATCGTTGGAATACTGGATTTCAATCATACCTCATAAAATAGAGACACCGGCCAAGTTCAAGTGCTTCCAAAAGTTCCGAACAAGTCATTTCGCCACTTTCATCACCCTTAGAACTTGCTGCATCTCTAGCTTTTTCTGTAGCTTCCTTTATTTGGAGCCACTCAGAACTAGTATTATGAATGACTCTGGCCTGCATTTTCCAGATAGAAAAGAATGAATATGGTATTAGTCAATCTTCATTTCCGAACCTTAAAATGTGACGGTTGTGTTAGGACTTAGGAAAGAAAAATGTACAGAAACAACCTGAGGAGTTCGAACTCCCAACCACCTAGCGAATTCATAACCAAGGCGTTCTGATTGTGTTGCCAATCTTGATGATGATATTTTTATAACAGCCGCTGCTTCTTTCGGAAGAGCATTATCGCCCCCAAGGCCATTGAAAAAGGCAAAGAAGACCACCCCTCCAGAATTTACAGTTACCTATTACACATACAAATCATTTGTGTGCACTTCAAACTTTTTGTTTCTAATTCAATTCTACAAGGTATCTAATCTTTATGATTGTAGAAAACAACAGACCTCAAGAGCTTTGTTCATTTCATCCTCGGAATTTTCATTTATGCTGCTGTGTTCAGTGTGGTGAAGCGAAGCGAGCCTCTCCCAGGAAAACATGCTTGATTCAATATCCAACATTTCAGCTTTACCAAGCCTCTCCCACAAGTTGACCTCAGTTTGTTTTGGAGTCTGATCGCTCGTTGCATCCTCGATAGCCTCACCAGGGCTAACACATAAAAATTATGTTCACCATTAGCAACATGGGCAATTTCGCAGCAAACACATTGCAGAGAAAAAGAAAAGAATGCTTTCATTATGCACCTTCATAACCCCACTTCCAAAAGATTAATCTTAAGCATTCAGCAATGCCACTCAATGAATCAATGACAAGTTAAAATGGAAACAAAACTTAAATCACACCAAACCCTCTCGAGACTAGATGATATTAGACATGGCAATACTCGACTTTATGATTACTGGCATGTCACTATGTCACTGTCACATCTCAAAAAATTAAGTGATATCGGGTGCAAAATCGACTTAAATGTATAATTTTACAAACAAAAGGGTATCCTACATGTTATTTCCTATTCATTCAGTGTAATTTACAGACATCCTCTTTCTAAGAAGGCGGAAACTCACATCTGTTGATGGTTGAGAAACGCCGTATGGCAATTTAGTCAAACATATCAAATCATATTAACTTCATACGAAAACAACCGCTACGTTCCGAGAATACAACACTATTCAACCTCTAACTTCTTTGACCACCATAACTCCAAAAGTAACTTCTTAATTACACTCTCTTCTACCCACATTTCCCATTTTTCAATCTTTGATGCAGCAATGTTCAAGTCAAAACACATAACATTACTTATTTTCTAGGGATTGAAACTTGAAAGTAGAAATTAGTAGTAATAGCAAAGAAGAACCTAAAAGAAGGCATGGTGGAAAGGCGGTTAGGGAAGCCAGAAGGTCCAAACTTTGAAGTGCGTTTACGAACCAATTGAAGCCATTGCGTGAACTTGAACGCAGGCCCTGATGCTATGTCTCCCAACATATACAATACCTGCCATTTTCATTCATACCCAAGAATCAAGTTCCGATTTTTATTCAGTTTTTGACAGTTACATAGCATGAGATGAAGAAATCAGACCCTGGAAGTAACAGTGAGAGGCAATGGTGACTCTAGCAGTTGAGAATCCTCTTCTTCTTCTTCTTGTTCTTCTTCTTTTCCCTGCAATTCAAACTACCCACATGTAAATTCTAAAACTTCTACAAGATCACACTTGGAACTTGATGCTTATATATGATCTAGATTAATGGGGTGGATGCAACTTTTCTTTTTTTTTTTTCTTTTTTTTTTTCACTCTTAATTTGAAGAAATTAGTGCGAAAAAAAAGAAGAGAAAATTGCAAAATAAAAAACCTGATTTTGTTGCCAAGGATTGGTAATGATTACCGGGTGCTGCTTTTGTTGCTCATTTCTCATTTTTTTTTTAAGAAGGGAAAAACTGCAACGGTTGTTGTTGTTGTTGTTGTGAGGGAAAAGTAGTTTGGTTTATTGAAAGGGTGGAGGAGGGAAGAAGAAACTACTGCTAACTATATAAAGTTTGTGTATTAACTTCAGCTTCAAGATCACACTAATTTAGCATTAAATTAATTTGTCATTATTATTATTATTATTATTAATCGATGATCAATGATTGAAGAGGTAGGCATTTTTATAATGTAGTATAGTCTATACAGATTCCGAGATTCAAGTTTCATTGTTTTTATTTAGAGTGCGCACCCTAGCCCTCACAAAACACACTACGGACCACGAGGTCCCTATTAAAAAAATACATATTGCGATCCTTAATTTTTATAGACGTTTGACAATTTAACTCTTCAGTGAATTTTCTTTAACGGAGCTTGCATACGTGACATGTTAAGTGATGATCTGTCTATTAAGTGACATGTAGGATAGACTATCCGACCCTTGATAATTATCATCTTCTTCCTTCCACCCGACCCGGCCCCTGATAATTTATTCATCTTCTTTCTTCGACCTGACCCGGCCCCTGATAATTTTTTTATCTTCTTTCTTTCACCCAACTCTTGAAAATTTCTTTTTTCTTCCTCCATTGATGAACTCTAATTACTTCAAATTTTTTTCTTCCATTTGTTCATCTCCACCACCATGAGCCATAGAGAGCAATCTTGAAAGGGCTTTAAAGATATATACTCCACCACTTCTATTTGTTCCCCTCTTCCATTTGTTCATTTTCTACCATCATACACCCTATTTTTCTAGTTTTGTTCATCACGCACCAACTACTTCTATTTGTCCATATCTTCCATTTATACTCCATTGTTAACAGCTTCATCTTCTTTGCTATCAAGCTTCATTAATGAATTTTTTGGATGGAGAAGATTAGAGTTTTGCACTTTTGCATAATCACATAGCACAAGAGAGGGTTTTGCAAGAAAGAGGAAGAGAAAAATTAATTTTATCAAGGGTCGGGTTGAGTCTGTTTGCATTGTTGCCACTTAACATCCACGTCATCCCGTTTACATGCCACGTATGCTAGTCTCGTTAACTTTTAGGTTATCCCATTGACAAAAGGGCTAACTTGGTAAACGAAGATTAAGTTCAAGGACCAGGTTGAAGGTCTTTTTTTATTAGGAGCCTTCTTGATTTTTGACGTCATTATCAAGGGTCTCGTTGGTATTTTACTCTTTTATTTAACCTTTTTTTTTGGGAGAGTTGGGTTCCAAAGGCCCATGTTTTTAACTCTTATTTATCACATTTTGAGTTTGGATTTTATCTAAATATTTTTTGCATATTATTAATTAGACAAAGAGATAATGAAGGGAGGGAAAAATTAATTCTTTAAACATATTGGTAAATATTTTATAAATTTAATTTTTATGCATCTTTAATATAAAATAATTTTATACATATATTCAATTAGATGTTATCATATTATAAAAAATAATTAATTTTTAAATTTATTATTTTTAAAATTATATAAATATATGAATCTGATTAATATATGTAAGTAAATGAAAATTAAATTTATTTTTTATTAGATTTATAGACCTGAAGGGCACACATTTATTATGAGTTCAATTTCCTCTTCATATTTGTATTTTTGTTTATAACGTTGTTTTATTGGCCGAATTGACTGGCATATTATGTGGAGTGATGCACATGGGCCTTTTCTCATCCTCCCTGTCCTAAGCCTCACACTAATTAATTTATTGCTTTTGAGGATTGATTTCCCATTGTTGTGATTTTTAAGTTTGCTTCTTTTGTTGATATGATTGTTCCTCATTGAAAAATGAAAATTCATTATATTCTTTTCATGGTATAGTTGTATTGTAGTTTGAGAAGCCCAAAAATCCATATAATAAAATATAATAAGAGTTTAATTTTAATATATTATTGGTATAAAATATTTTACATCCCATCATGAATATTCTAGTAGAAAAATTTTTACAAGATTAATATAAAAACAAATTTTTTTCTAACATAATAATATTATGTGATTAGATGATTATGACTTATGAGACAACTTTAATCTCTTTTAATTTTTAAGGCTAAATAACTAGAAACTATTGCATGATTATGAAAAAATTTTAAAGGAAGTTAGATGCAAAGAAGAAGAATTTGTGTCCTTTAAAAAAAAAAAAAGGAAGAATTTGTGAGATATGGCTGATTCACATTGTTTTGTATAGAAATTCAGACAAAGTAGGCATCCTCTGATATTCTCTTACAAAAAAAAAAAAATTACAACTGAGTGGATCTAGTTTAAGAAAAAGAAATAAATTTCTGAAATGAATCTAGTATTGCAAAGACAAATTCCAACTAACTAGCACAAAGAAACAGTAAGGATAAAAAATACAGGTGTTCCAACTTGACTATGAAAAACACAATTTCATGTACTCTTCATAATACTTGCAAATTTTTTAAGGTCATCTAAACTCATATTTGAGAGACCTGCAAAAAGAGATTAATAAGTATGCAACATTTCAACTTGCCTGAAGCAAGTAGCAAGGGAAATACAATGAATATTTTAGTTTACCTTCGCCAGGTTTAATAGAAGTTGTTTCCATTTGTTCTGACTCTTCAATTGTGGTAGTGTTTTGCTTTTTCATTTTCAACCCAAGTTCAGCTGCAGTTGTCACAATTTCTATGGGAAACAATAACCTATTTATAGATCAGTCAACTACAAAACTTCATTTAATATCAGTTCAAACCTTGACAATTATTTCCACCATAAAAGTACAAATAGCAATAATCATCAGCATCATCATGCAGGAAAAAAGTTTGTAGCACTATGTTTGATCAGGTTAGGAGAACTTATAAAATTGGAACCTTTCCATCAACTATACATTTTAGTATATTAGCAACCCCTCCATCTCACAACATTGATCTTCTAGATGTAAACACTACTAATATGTATCATGCATGTCAATTATGAAGAATAAACCACGGAATCAGAAAGAAGGATTTTCCTATTGTGCATTATTTGACTGCCTAATCAATTCGGTAGAACAAAATATTCATATATATTTTGAATATGTTTCTAGAATCCAAACAGTTGAACCAATTAAATGATAACTAAGCTATGCATATTCGAAGAATTCAACATCCATTAGCATCAAAACTGGATAAGAAAAGCAATATGCAGAATGCAGATAATAGCATATATATAGATTAAGGCACAAAAATGAAGTACCCTTTAGTTAATCAAAATGGAAGCATGCAATTCGCATCACAATTAGTCTCTAATGGTAAAGGTTAGTACTTTGCTGTCCAAAAATGAATATAAAGATGAAGAGAAGCTCTTGAATTACCCTGAAACAACGCATGCAAATTATTCTGTTCATATAATTGGACTGCCTCATTGATACAGTGAGCATTGACGGTAGACTGCTTTTCTAATATTTGAATTTCATGATTCAACACTTCAGACTCCCTCCCCACCTGAGAGAACAAGTAGTATCAATGTAAATCAAACGACAAACAAACAAATGAAAATCCAGAAACCCATAATAGAAAAGATTTTAGCAATTAGGATTCATATGACCTCCGTTAGTCTTGTTCTTAAGGAATTTAACTGCGCATCAATATCGAGATCAAAAGGAGCATCTGGACGGAGGCCATTCTCGTCCGACTCGTCCTGGAAGTACATTTTCTTCCTAAAGTTAGATAATCGTTTCACAAAATGAAAATCCTTGCTGAGGATAAGAAATGCTTCTCAGTTAGTATATAGACATATATATATATATATAATACAAAAACAACAACAACAAAGCCTTATCCCACTAGGTGGAATTGGCTACATGAATCAAATAATGTCATTGAGCTGTATTACATACGCATATATATAATATTACAATATATAATATACTTGGTATTATACTTCCTATTCATAGCGGGTTAACATAACTATTTTTACTCAGACATCAAATGGGATGTCATCACATAGATAAAAAGTGAGGTTTCTTTTTGAAGTGATGAGTGTGAAAATTATAAGTTTTGGTGCCTTATATGGTACAGATGCCTCTATATACAGGCCTCTAAAAGAGAGTTTCTCCACCCCTGCCTGTAAAGAGGGTCTTCCATGAGAGAGAAAATGCACAAACACATATCCTAGTGATCTCTGTATATAGAAACCTCTGTATAGTATAACCCAAGGTTATCAAACTCACGACGAGTCTAAGTAAACTCGTGGAGTCGACCTAGACTCGACTCGCAAGTTACCTCGACGAATTTGCCTGTTATATAGAAATAAAAATATATCATATATAGTCTCAATTCTAGGCATTTAAAATTAAACCGAGTTTACTGGGATATGAGTTTAGTGTCGAGTTGACTCGATTCTATTACCTAAACTTGTAAACTCGTAAGAGTTTAAGAGTTAAAACTAGAGTTTAACAACCATGATATAGGAAGCGTTTCAGATATAACCGGGAATCAGGTGTTCCTGTGTTTTCAGTCGTTGATTTTAATTGAACTTAATTATAAAATATATATACGATTAAGATCAATGGCTAAAAACGCAAGAACACCGAAGTTCCCCGGTTATACCTGAAACGCTTCTCATGGTACAACCTACCATAAGTTTTTGTCTATGTACCAAAATCTGATTCCATGTCAAGGGCAACACAAATTAGTATATAGGACAACTTTTAATTCCTTATGATGGATCCTAATAATCCTTCTTTTTGGACATGCATATCTTGCAATAATCCAAGGTAAAGAGAGTGACAAAGAGAGAAAGCATACAGTGTTTGGCATTCGAAAGCCTTGGGGAACAGCAAAACAGTGAAGAAGGCAGTATTTTTCCCAAATAGCTAAGCGATTGTCCAAAACAGATTGGATCCTCTGCCGAACGCAATCAACTCCCTTTTTTCACAAACGTCAAACCAATTAATCGCATAAACCACACTTAGCATACTCTACCTACCAATTTTCATACTCTCAAATTTGAAATTTCCATTATCACAACAAAAGTGAACCCTAACTGGAAAAAATTCCTTTCAGTTTTCAGCAGAAAATTACCTTTTTCAGATCTTCAGACCTTTGTATGGATCCTTCGGAGTTCAACTTATTCGATGCCTCTCTGAAATCATACAATTACAAAAGCAATTAAAACAAAAAGATGATATTTCAGAATTGAAAGTGAAAAGAGAGAGATAGAGAGAAGAGAACGGAGTGTGTGTGGGTGTTACTTACTGGTGGAAGAAATCGAAAGCTTCATCAACGACATCGTCGACGGTGTTGAGAACTTCGTTGACGAAGAGCTGCGGATTCAGATTCAGCGATTCGAAGATCGCTTCGCTCTCGCTCCCTTCCATTTTCCCGCCAAATTGGACTCTTCCCTTTTCAAAAATAGGCAGTTCACAAAAAAAATAATAATAAAATCAAAATCTTCTAAAATAAATAAATCTTGTCATCCATAATTTAAAAAACCAATAATGGTAAGTGAACAAGTGATTTAATCAACTAAATCTAATTAAATTATTTATTTTATATTAAATACAAGACTATTTCATAGTTAAATAAAAGTTTATTTTGATGCTATTTTTGTAATATTCCACATCGAAATAATTTTTTATTTAATAAAAAAATAAATAATTTGATTGGTCAAAATAAGTGTGTAAATAGCTTGTTAAAAAAATGAGCAAAGTAATAAAATTCCACTGATTTAATTTTAAAATGACTAATCTCTATTTTATCATTTTATAAATTTTTAACTTTTAAAATTTAAATATCTTGATCTCAAAAATTATTCAAGAACAGGCACAATCAAGCAAATCCATTGTTCAACAAGCAATGAATATTAAATTCTGAAGTCGAACTAACAAACAAATAAAACAAACAGCAGGGAGAGGGATTACGGGTGGCCTGAAAGAGCAGGGAGAGTGAATGGGCAACCAGCCAAGCACGCGATGACGGTAGCAGGAAGAGCGGACAAGCGGCGACGGTGACCGGCAGGATACGCGATGCCACGAACAGCGGCTAATGCGGTGGCGGTAAGGAGAGAGGGTCAGAGGGAAGACTTGATTACAGAGTTCTTCCTGCCTTGATTTAGACGCTGCTGCTAGTTGTTGCTTCCTTTTTTTCAAAAAAAACCCCAAAACGACGCTGCGTTACGTTAAATCTTCAAAACCGGCCAGGTCAGATTCGATCCAACCGGCCAGGAACCGACTGGTCAGTGGTCTTTTTCCGGTTTAGGATTTTTTATTTTTGCTATTTACTTATAGAATTAATTTACGTGTATCATTGTACACATGGTATATATCTGTATATATCATTTTTAGCACAAAAAATATAAATATTAACATAAAAAAATAAAATTATTGTGCTGATATTTATATTTTTCCATGCTAAAAATAATATGTAGATATGTATAATGATATGTGTAAGTTATAACATTACTGTTAATTGAACCACTAAGGCCATTAGTTCAACTGGTCAGCTCGATTCGATTTCTAGACCGTTTAAATAAAAATCGACCGTAAAATCACACCTCATGCATATAGCAACTCATTTTTGAACATATTGTTTTTGAGGATTGATTTTCCCTTTGTGACTTTTAACCTTGCTTCTTTTTGTTGACATTATTGTTCCTCATTGAAAATTCATTTTATGGCGTGTATATATATGGTAGTTTGAGAAGCCAAATACATATTGAATATTAGAATAAGAATTTAACTTTAATAAATTAATAGTATAAAATATTTTATAAAATCATCCAATTACGAATACTTTGTTACATGAATATATACATGACTAATGAAAAAATGGATTTTTTTAATCATAATATTAGGTAATAGGATGAATAAGAGAAAATTATAATGGAAGTCAGATGCAAAGAAGAATTCATGTGACATGGCTGATTCACATTGTTTGTATAGAAATGCAGACAAAAGTAGCAACCTCTGATATTCTCTCACAAAATTTTTTTACAAAAATTTTTCTTACTCAACAAGAACTAACTCCTTACATATGTGACATAGCCCAAGACCCAAGTAACAAGCAAACCACATAAAAATGCATGCCAAATCCACCCCCAAAACAAAAAAAATCACATTTTCTTAGCATATTTTTTTCTTTTCACATTATATTCACATATAGAAAATTACAAATACATTGAAATTGATTTACCAATGATAAATAAATAAAATATGGGGTATGAAGTGACAACACTTATACTACTTACAAAGTTCTAAACTAAAAGGGCAATTTTCCTTTCTTTCTTCTTTTTTTTTTCCCTCAGAAAATTTGAGGTAAAGTTGTGCCTTGTAGGAATGAATTGAAAAGCACAAATGATCTTTCAGGCTGTGAGAAAGGTGCTTCATGTGCTGCCCCTCTTACTGTGGCAAATGAAAGCATATTGTTGCCATAAACTTGAGTCCATCCACCAACCTAATAAATAATAACATAATTTCATTAAAATAAGTAGCATAAGAAAATAACTTTTTAATTAATTAATTTTTTAATTGTAAATTATCTTTTTTTTTAAGGATTTAAAATTTAGAATTTAGAATAAAAAAATAATTCTAATGCCTATATGTAATTTGAATTAGAATAAACCCCAATATTCATCCATCCCTAATAAAAGAACATAGTTTAGTAAAACTCATCTCTTAATTTAAAAAAAAAATGAAAAAAATTATCTCTCACTCTTTGAAAAATGTCAATAAATTAATTTTATTTAAAAAAATTGTACATATACCAAAAATAATAATAAAAATATGTATACCTGCTGGCCTTCAAACCATACACTATAAGGGACTGTTGTATTAAGTTTTAATTGTTTTGCCAATTTTTGAACCAAAGTGCGGCTTCCAGTCAATGGAATCACTGAATCTTGATCTCCACTGTATTGGGGAAAATAATAAACACATGGTTAATTATTATGTTAATTAATTTATTAATTAGCAGTAAAAAAATATAATGAAGCATATGAAAAAATGGAGAATATTCAAAGCTACTTTGTTTAATTATTATATTGTTATTATTATATATTACCTGTAAATTAAGACCCTAACTCCAGCTTTTACTAGTGATCCAACAATAGGAAGTGTAGGAATTTCCACATTAAGCATATCATAATCCAATATGCTGTCACCACAAAACACAACATGAACAAGGTCAATATGATTATTATTACATGTTAATTTTGCAGGCAATTTAAGTTATTATTAGATTACCTTTTTAACATGTATAGTATCATAATTTTAATTAAACATAGTAATATAAAACATAAAATATTTTATATAGTCGTTGAATCATTTCCGTGCGTTCTTTCGAATGACCGTTTTCACGTATAAAATAATTACTTTAATAATCAAAATATAGTGCTAGATCTATAAAAACTCCACACAAATATTGATTACATACTAATGATAAGAAGGACTTTAATTTATCTTACTTGCTACAAACATCCCATTTTCTTACTCCAAGAAGCTTAGCATGAAGTGCTTGTTGTACATCTCTTCTATTCAAGTAGTTTGTGACCTTGTCATCTACACACACATCTACCCTCTCATTCTTTTCCTGCCACAGTAAATAGTAAAAAATAAGTAGGGTAAAAATATGAAAATAGTGTGTAAATAATAATAGAGTTTTGGATTTATTGGGTAAACCATCAGTATTTTTTTATAAAATTTTCAAAAACATATAAAAATAATTATCACAATTATTTTAACAATTAAAATGTTTTTCAATTATTTTATGAATTTAATTTTGATGTACTGTCTCTGTAAAGATATTTTACACATGCATTCAATCACGTAACGCCGCATCAGTAAAAATAACTTTCTTTTTCATTGATCGCATGATTGATCATTCAAAATAACAGACATGATTGTACGATTATGTAAAACGTTTTACACTATCAATATATTTAAATTAAATTCTTATTTTAAAAACGTGGCGAGAGTGTTAAATTAAGAGTATTTTTAAACTATATTTTTATCAACGTTTTAAATAATTTGATAATATTTTTATCGAATTTCGGAAAATGACAGGGTTTATCCTTTGCAGTAAATAGACAAAGGAGAGTGAAAATGAAATGAAGAGAATTATTAAAGATTCTTCACAAGACTCACTTGGGATTGAGGACAAATAATCTTTGATTGTGAAAGAACTGAGGAGATGCAAACATCAAGAGTGACATCATATTTGTCCACAAATTTGCTTGTTTCTCTGCTAACTTGTCCCATTACCTCTGAACAAACCATGGAAAGTGAATCTCTATAATATTCACTCACATATCTTGAATAGTTGCACACTTTGGTGAACATGTTGTATGTAGAATCTGATATTAGCCCATGTGACCAGAAGAACTCAGCCCTTGAATTGAAGTCTGTTTTGTATTCTAGAACTGGATTACCCAACTGCATTATTTCATCATTATACTTGCATTAATTATTTCTTCATAATTAATATCTTAGAAAACACAAATAATATTTTTTTTAACATAGTTAATTAAGATAAATACTCATATACCGTGGACTTTACATAAAATTATTATTAATAATTATAAGATGATTTGATATGTTCGAGTAAATTATCATTTAATAATTTTAGAGTATCAACTTCATATAAAGTTAACTGCACGTGAGTTTTTATCTTAATTAATCACTTAGTCGTATTATTCTCTGTCGCCATATCAGTATTTCAGCACTTTTAATCGTTGATCTTAATTATATATTAATTTTATAATTAAAATCAATCAAGATCAACTGTTAAAAGCGATAAAATACCGGTATATCGTGATTTTTGCGACATACCAGATAACTTTCCTATAAGTTAAGTGTGATAAAAATGATGAAGACGTTGAAATGAATTTCTAATAACTTACTGCTATTCCTTTGAGATTGAATATCCTTTTCTTTGAATTCATTTCAATCATGAGCTTTGCAAGTTGAGGAACATAATGCCCTGAAATTTTTTATCAATAATATGTGTGTGAGAGTGAGCACAGATAATAATGGCTAATAATTAATGTAACATGCTTTTGTATTGAAATTTTAATTTCTAGACCTAAAAGATGGAGATATATGGAAAAATTAGGTAGTCATAAGTAGTCATAATTTTTTTTATTTTATTTTTAAATTTTTATTAAATTAAATATATAATATAAAATGTTATAAATAAATAATTATGGATATTATTTATATAAAATTATTAATGTTAATTTAAATATCATAACTCTAAATTATAACTATATATATATCGATATTAAAAAAAATTAAATAGTGTTAATTAAAAAAATATATTAAAAACAAAGAAAAAATGTTAATCACTTAGAATTTTAATTTACCTGCATAACTTTCGCCAGTTAGAAACAAGTCTCGGTTCTTGTATTGAGGAAACTTGTTGAACCACCGTTGAAGGAATACAACATTGTCCCTAGCTTAACAAATTTAAAATTAAAAATAAAAAAAAAAAAACACTTTTTCAGAAGACAAAGTGTGTAAATAATAATGATTCATCAGGGACAATAAAAAGGTATAGTATTCCCATGATTCTATGCATATATTTCTTAAGGAATAAGAGATGAGTAATAATGATAAAAACCTGAAGTTACTATACCAAAGATGTATTTTACCATTAATCACTGTTTTTATTTTATTTTTTTACCAACTTTTTAAAAAGCATAATAAGAAGCATGCATGGATATGGTATGTGTCTTTTCCAATACAAGGTATGATTTAAAAGGCTCTTTCTGAAAGAACAAAAAAAAAAAAAAAACTTACTTTTCTTTTTTAATTTATTTTCATTTTTCCCAAAAAGATTGAAGTAAAAATTTAAAAAAATATATAAAAATATAGGGTCCAAATTCAGGGAATATGTTCTATTAAGAATATTAACATCCCATTGGACTAAGACTCTAAAAATAATGAAAATAGTCAAAATTCTTAATTAAATTAGTTTAGTTTGAATTCAGATAAAAGACAAGAATAAATAAATTAATTAATTAAAAAATGATACATACCTGTTTGTTCGTCATTGATTTGCAAATAGGAGGAACTGCCATTAACATAAGAGAATCCCACTCCAACTGGTGTCTCCAAATATAACATGTTTGCTTCTGAAAAACTCAATCATAATTAGAATATATATATATATATAAAAGAACAATGAAGAAGCAATAAAAAATTAAAATTGAGAACATTTTATTTATGGTACTTAATTAGAAATTATATATATACCTTTATTCCAACTATACTCATTGTTAATAAGAAACTCTCCATTTGGTCTAAATGGTCCATTTTCAGAGAATGCACCAACTCCAAGTGAAGAACAACCAGGTCCTAATAAATAAATCAATAAATATTATTTGATTTTTTAATAATAATAATAATAATAGTGAAGTATATATAGTAGGTACCTCCATTGAGCCAGAGAACAAGAGGTTTTGAAGAAGGATCAGATTGAGATTCAACAAAGTAGTAGAAGAGATTCTTGTGCTTATTCTTATCAACAGTTACATATCCTGAGAACTGTTGAAATTCTATGTTTGGTGGTTGCCCTGGAAGCATTCCAATTCTATCATCATCATGAGAAGAAGAAGAGGGAAAACTCAACACCTCCATGGAAAATAAACTCAGGTGAAGAAGCAACACCATCATAATCACTGCCATGGCAATTGCCATGCTTTTGTATGTAGAGAGAGAAAGAGAGAGAGATGAGAGGAGTGAGGAAAATCACACTTTAGAGCCAAGACTCTATGTGAATTTGTCCTCTATTTAAAAGGACATGTTTTGTATATACCAAAATTGTGTTAGATATATTTTATTATTATTTTTTATTATTAGATATATTTTAATTTATGTTTTATCACATTATTGGGATCAATATTTTCCTTTTTTTTTTACCAAATTAATTCTATATTAATTCATATTTTATTTAATATTGAATAAGACATGCTTGGAGTGATGAGTTAACCTAGATTTTGAGTGGGATTAATTTGATAAAAGATAATGGTAATCCAATGGTGACTCAAATAGTGAAAATATAAGTAAAAGTTTAAATATCATTAGAAATGTTTTAGAGCTAATTGAACCATGAATTTAATTTTCATGCAGTATAAAATATATATATATATATATATATATATATATATATATATATATAATCAATTGTATATTATC
>JASCZI010211565.1:81662-101500 GCA_036250425.1 Stylosanthes scabra
AAGAGTCATTTAAAGCTTAAACGCATAAAAAATAAACAAATTTACATAATAATATTAGAGAAATTGTAAAATCAATCCAAATAAGGTCTATATCTAATTAAATGATAATATTATTGCATAAGTCAATACAAAATTATACATATCATATTTACAAATAAGAAATAACCCAATTTTTTTTCTTTCTTTTCTTTTAATGGTACCTGGTGGGTGGTGAGGGGTTTTGAAGTGTGGGGCAGAATGTGGGATGGAATTTATGTATTCTATTCTAAATATGATTGCAGTGTTAACTTTATGATTGCAGGCCTGAAAATGGTGTTGAAAGAGATGTGACAGAGGTACTAATTTTAAATTATGACATGGATTTCTAAGTTTTTGATCTTATGAAAATGAAATTAGATACATACATCTCTGTATTATTCTATGTATGTATCTCTGTCTTCATTGAATTGAAGGACTAATTTAATTTCTTCTGAAAAAAATAATTAAATATTTACATTTTTTTTTGTTTTTTTCTTAATTGATGCATTAACATCAAAGAACTCTTTATCCTTTTTGCACCTTGGGGAAAAAACAAAAATAGGTTATTGAGTTTGTCACTTCCAAGGAAAAATGAAAATGCTTTATGGGGTTATCAAGACTCACAAAAAAAATTACAGCAAAATCACTATCATAAAAGTTTTTTCTTTTTAAATTAGTTGATAAATTTAATGTAATTTTTGTTTTTTATTAATGAGTTATATTATACGGATGTCTCTATATACAGATTTTAGAAAAATAATAATTTTTATTCGTTGAATAATTAATCAAATACCTTAATTTCTTATCTTAACATTGATGTGTGCGAATTTACAAACTTAAAAATATAATATCTGTATACAGAATATCTGTACTTATAAGAAATTTTTCTTTTTTGTCCATATATAACACATTCAGCTTATTTTAAAGAGATTAGAATTATTTTATAAATATAAGCAAGTCAAATACATTATTAGTTAAATAATTAAGTCACAAAATAAAATAAAATAAATTTGTAAACATAGTTAATGTTATTTTATTTATTTTGTAAAATGAAATAGATAAATAAAATGCCATATTTCTGCATAAGATTAAGACTTGAGAGATAATCATAAAACTGAGATTCACAGTTCCTTTTTGGATTTCCCAAAACAAAATTGGTTTGATTGATTAACTTTTTTTTGATCAACAAGTACGAGTAAGATTTGGAACATAGACAAGATAAGTGGTTACAGAATGGAGATTCCAATGAAAAATAGAGCCTCTTATTTCTCCAATAAACCATTACATTTGTGCTTTGTCAGAGAACCTACATGTTCTAAAGTGTAATCAAATGCTTCAATGACTATAAAAAGAAGGAAAAAAAAAATACTCACTAATGAATTTGAATGATTAATGTATATACTTTCTCCAATTTATGTTAAATATCTCTTTTTATTTATTTATTTTGTTAAATATTGTTTTCTAATTTTAAGAAATTATTAATTAATTAATCTTTATTTATTATGCCTTTTTTAAAATAAAAAAGAGAAAGTTATAGGAGAATAAAAAATAATACAATATAAGATATATTTTTATTTTTCTTTTGGATTTTATTTTTCTTTCGATAAAATAAATTTAATGATTGTTTTAATACTTTTGAAAAATTAAAAAGAGATGCTTATTAATATAAAATAGATAGAATAGGATGCTTTTTGTATTCTTTTAGCTTAATTTTAATATATTGATAATAATTATATTATTATTTAATTAAATTTATTATTAATAGTATAAAAAAATAAATCCTATTTGATTTTCCTGCTTACCCTTTCAAACAAAGAATCTATGCTATTTAAAAAAAACAAGATATGGGAATGAGGTTTGATTTTCTTATGCCCATAATAAGTGTGCTGTTGAAATTTGATATATATTGATTATTATATTTTTATTATTATTTATTATATAAAACATATATTATTACAAGTGGAATTGGAAATGAAATGAGCTAGATAGGTCCTGTGAAAAAAAAAAAAAAAAAACCCTAATATTTTTTTATTCCCCTTGTGCCTTGTGGTGGTTAAGACTTATCTTTATGTACTTATGTGGGAATGAACTTGTTCCATTTGACCATTTGTGTAAAGGCATTTTTTCTAATGATGATATTTGTAACACACATTGATAATTGATTCTTATTTTTTATTTATTTATTTTTCAAACACACCTTTTTGTCCCTGTGGTGAAAAAGCAAGAATACCCCATTACCCCCACCACCATTCATAACTTCTAATTCTTTTATTTTAATTTTTAATTTTTAATTTTTTTAATATCTCATACAAACTCACATGCTAGCCTCTATGGAGCCACATGTCCCCCATGGTGGCCTCAAACCTTTCCACACCAGCTTCCATGTGGGTCCTTCTTCAATTCACAATTTCATTTGCACAACCTGTCTTTGTTAAATTGCTATTATTGCCATGAACCTCACATCTAGAACTTTAGGGTTTTTCTTTTTCTTTTTCTTTTTCTATTTAAGTCAATTTTGGTTTATTAGTTTTATTATCAAGAATTTAATTAATTTGGCCCAATTTGCAATACTTTTAGGGTTTTGTTAGGTCTTTTAGCATTTTCTTTCTCATTAAATAGAAAAAAAAAGTTTAATATAATTGATCAAGAAAATTTTCATATATATGAGAAAAATATGAGTTTAATTAATTTTCTTTCTCAAATTATATCTTCCTACTTAGTATAAAGACTAAAGTCAAACCTCCATAATTTTCTTTCAAAACATTATATTATGATAGCCATGCAATGCAGATATTTATGGGTGTTTAGAAATTGGAATGAACAAAATCTAAAAAATCAATGAACCCATGAAGGTGAGTTGAAAAAAATGGTTTGGCTATATTCATAGTGTATGTGATTTCTACAAAACCTTGTCTCCATAGAGCACTCTATTTATATTGCATAGGTTTGTAGGTTTTTTTATTTTATTTCCCTAAGACAAGGAAGAAAAAGGAAATAAAATGAATATGAAAAAAAAGAACAAACTATAAGATGACAAATTTGTTTGAGAATGCTTCTATTATACGTGCAGCTCAAGGAGCTGGTAAAGGAAATTTTCTATTTTTTTTTTTTTAAAAAGAGAAATTAAAAATAAATAAAATAAATAAATGGTCCCTACTTAGGTATAGCTTTTACAAAAGGTTTCTGAAATTTCATCATTACAAGCACTAGTGTAGTGTGTCACTGATTTTCTTTGGTATTCTATTTGACCTTGAGAACCAAATTCTAGTCCTAATCCACAACCAACTCCAAAACAAAAAGTGAATAAAAGGAGTAGGTGCTTATAATAATGCTTGGGAAAATTTATGTAACAACTAGGAATAGAATATGAAATGAAATAATGAATGTGTATATTATAATTATAACAATGTTATATAGAAGTGGTTAGTAATGTGACTTTTGAGCATCATAGTTGGAAAATGTGTGGGAAGAGAAGAGTGCTAGTGAAGCCTATACTCTTCTTTTCTTTTGGATTCTTGCAAATATGGCAAAGGCATGCCCTTCTTTTCTTTTTTTATATGAGTAATGATATTTGTGTTTTTTTTTTTAAAAAAAATTGATTTAATATTTTTTTTAGACTTGAAATTTTGGGTCCTTTTCATCATAGTTATTAAAATACACAAGTGGAGGAAAAGCTTATCCACTTTTACTATTAAACTATGCACAAGGCTTTGATTTGATTCTTTTTATGATCTGGTTTGATATGGGTAACATAACATAGCCACTATTTGTGTCCACCAAGGTAAACAAAACACAAAGGTTAAACCTCGCGTGAGTATATATATACGACCATATATTTGTACTATGTGACTATATAATAAATATGGAAGATTTTAAGTGCTTCGGAGTCAATGATTTTAATTTCATAGAACACCTGAAATGTTTTTTATATTATAAAACTTGTTAATATGGTTTACATGTTTAGTGAGGGACTTAAATTAGAAGATATAGTTTAGATTTTGTGGAGTATGTGTTATTATTTCATGGATGATATGATATATATAATGTATATATATAAGGTTATTTATGAAGATGTTGAAATTGGTGACATATGAATTCGTTATTGGATTGGATCACTTACAAGTCCATAATGTTCCTAACTATTAACAGTGGAAGTGGACTCTGCCACTGTGGTTACCCTTTTGAATGGGAGGAAGAATTTAGCTATTAACCCAAATCTTGACATTAGAAGCATTCATGAATTGAAATGTAGGGATTGAGAGGTCTTTTTCAACAGATATTTAGACACGGCAATAGGTATGCAGATTGTCTGGCTAAGTTAAGCCTTAGTCTGCCCCATTTTAATATCAGAAAAAAAAAATCGGTAATGTTAGTAAATGCTTGAATCAATCAATCAATAGATTTCAGCAAATTTTATTCCTCAACAATTTTATTTGCACGTCAAAATCAATAATTAAAATTAACCATAATTATATAATACATATTAAAATATAAAATACATACTAAAAATAAGTTAAATCAATATATATTATATATAACGACTGATTTTAATAACTGATTTTGATATACATCTAACATGATCTTTTATTCTTTTGTGTTTAATTAGATTAATGTATATTTATTTATTCTTTTATTTATTAATTAAACGTGCATAAGAATAGTAAAAATTAAATTAGTTAATATAGTAAATAGCTTATAATTTAACTAAAAAATCGGATTTAAACCTTGGAAATAATATTTTTTTTAAAAAAAATATATATTATATATAAGAGAAAGTCGGTGGACAATGTTATATAGAAGGAAGAATATTAAAAAAAAATGTTCGACACCCACCCTTACAATATTCCTATTATTTAACTCACATGATGCTTGCGCACCAACTACCGAACTGGACATGCACTTGGTTATTAGACATGTCTTTATAGATAGCATTCTTCTCAAGTCTCAACATGTCAAAACTCAAGCAACTATACCAGACATCACAATTGTTGAGATAGTGAGGTATTAATAATTTTACATGAATAAGTGATTTTGATTAAATTATTTTTTTTATGGTAAATAGAATATTATTTTGATATTAAATAAAATTTTATTTATATGCAATTTTTTATATTATTTAACACCAAAATAATATTCTATTTAACATGAAAATAAATCACTTAATAAATTTTGATTAGCCGAAACCATTTCTTCAAATAGTATTACCCCTCACATATTTCCCCTCTTGTCATATTCTTTGGGACAAATAAATTGAACCTATTTCATCTTGGGCTTGGATTACAGTACATATGATATGCATGTATGCTAATATTTTATTTATTTAGTTATTCTCCACTCTAACAATAATTTCTAAATAAACTTCAAAACAATGTGAGAAATTGGGTCGAGAAAACAGAACTGTGAAAAAACCAAAACTAATAATAAAACCATGAGAAATATACAGTAGAAAATAAGAAGTAATAGTTATATATATATCAGTTGGGATGCCTCCTATTAAACTCTAAAACATATAAAACCACACGAGGGTGATAGTGAGGGACCAAAAGCAATGAAGGACAACCATCTTGGTTTTGCTAAAAATCATCAAAAACTAGTCAAAGATGGAAATGGCAAAGCCCACTTCAGAGGTTTGCTAGTAGTGTATATCTAAACTTGTATGTAAATATACAAAGAAAGTGTAAATCATGCTTTTTAATAAACTCAATGGAAGAATATTTATAAAATAAAGTAAAAGTCCTGGGAGCCTACCCGCGGCTTATTTATAATTAAACATGCATAAGAATATTTATCAGTTTCTTGGAGTAGACCAGCGAGAACACTCTTAACCTTACGGAGATCACCAAACGCTTGAGCGCATGCGCAGTGTCGAAAAGAACCGCAGAGTTTGGAATCTATGGAGCAGTTCTGTCGGTGGCCAGAGCAACTTGAGGCGAAGCATTTGAAGAATCTTGTACACCTTCTTCATGGCACCTGCCTGCTATTGAAGGAGCTTGAGAGAAAAAAAAAAATAGAGAAAGTGTAATTAGTTATAGATGATTATTTTTTTATTAATTTTTTATTATATAATTTTGGATGATAATTTTTTTAAGAAAATTTCGGATAATAATTTTTTTTTAATTTTGGATGACAATCGATAATTTTTTTAAAAATTTTGAATGATAACTTTTTTCTAATTTTGGACGGGCGATAATATCTTTTTAAATTTCGGATGATAATTTTCTCTAATTTAAACTTTTAATTTGACTTATTGGCTCCCTAATCGTGCTAATTTAGTTTCATAAAATTATTATAAAATAAAAAGTCTCATAATTAACAAAATGACTTTTCAAATTGAATGATTGAAAAAAAATAGTACAAATTTGTTTATGGATCATTAACTAAACAATAATTCTAGGTGAATAACTGTTTTTATCAACCAAGTGCTTAACCAAGTAAAATGGTTTAGTCACTCCTTTCCCCTTATTATAACGCCTTATTACTAGTTCAAACGCAACAAAATCAGTTTTTCATTTTCGTTCCTCCTTCTCCTCCTCCTCCTCCTCCTCCTTCTTCTTCTTCTTTATGCAACGTTGTTGATTTCATCGTTTGATTTGTGTGATTTGTGATTCGTGATTCTGGAATTCAACGTTTTCTGCAACATTCTTCTTCTGCATCGTTCTCTGCGTTGTTTACGTGAGGTATATTCGTTTTTTAATTCTGCAACGTTCTTAGATTTGATCTTCGTTTTCATATTCTTCTTATGTTATTAGATTTCTGTTTTCATTCTCATTGTTAGATTTCTGTTTTCATTCTGCAACGACGATGACGATGGGAAGAAGACGACGACAATGATGACGACAAAGGTGGAAGAAGAAGACGACGACGACGAAGGAGGATGAGGAGAAGAAGGCGTTGTAAAGAACATATGTATCATGCTTTTTTAGGTTGATAGTGGTGTTGTTGTATCAAGCTTACTTAGTTAACCCCTTGGTTGATAAAAATACATGTTCAAATAACATTATTACTATTATTTTTAATCTATTTTATTTTATATTGTGACATATATATATACTATTCTAGTTATTAATTAATTTTGTAGCTAATTTTTAATGTACATAATTAAAATAATATATTTCTTAAAATTGAAAAATGTGATCAAATTGTATCTAATTATATTATATATAATTTATAAGATGATTAACTCACATCTAATATATATCATTGCTATATGTATACGAGATTTATTCCCATATTGGATATGTGAATAATTAACAATGCTATGGAATTAATACTAGGGAGCCCTTAAAGAATCAATAATTAAATTATTATTTAAAATTAAAAAAATTTATCATTCAAAATAAAAAAAAGTTATCATCCAAAATTATATAAGTTATCATCCATAACTTATTATCAAATGCATTGGTTCTGAATTATATTATTTTCGAAGATTTTTTCGTGAACAATTGATCATCATTCATATTATCAATAATTTTTAATACTATTAAGATTATTAATATTTTATTATCGTTTTGTTGGGCCATATTATTTTCCATTTTCGACCTTTTTCCAAACCAACTTTTATGGTCCAACTCACTAAAAATGGATGGAAAACACCAAAAATGCCACAACGAAAAACATTCGCCTTTACCGCATTTAACATTCGAATCAATGATAATGCTATTGCCAGATGTGACATTTCTATTCATGAATCAATTCAAAGCCATTCTAATTCATGGATACCTGTGGCATAGAACTCCCCTATATATATACATTTTGTTAGCAATTGATCGTTGATGAGTGGTGGTAGAAGCAATAAGTATACATGGCAACAAGTGTCAAAGTCATTTCAACAAGCACAATCCATGCAGCAAACAAGGATTTTCCAATGGTGGATAAGGAGATTCCATTAACTCCATGGGATCTCCAACTCCTCTTATTTGATCCCATTCAAAATGGACTCCTATTCCGTTACAATAACAAACCCATAACTACTCCAACAATCATAATCCAACACCTCAAGCATTCCCTTTCATCCACCCTCTCTTTCTTCCCACCCTTAACGGGCCGCCTTTCCATTACGGAACACGAGGACAACACTTCCTCCGTTTCCGTTACTTGCAACAACTCTGGAGCGCTCTTTGTCCACGCCGTTGCGGACAACTACTCCGTTAATCACAAAATTAACTCCGTTTACACTCCGCGCTTTGTGCACTCTTTCTTCCCGCTTAACGGCGTCAGAAACTACGAAGGAACAACGATGCCGTTGTTGGCGGTTCAAGTAACGGAACTCAACGACGGTTACTTCCTTGGCTGCACCATGAACCACGCTGTTGTAGATGGAACTTCCTTTTGGCATTTCATGAATTCTTGGGCTGAGATCTCACGTGGCTCCCAAGAATTGTCCAAGCCTCCGGTTCTTGAACGTTGGTTCCTTCATGACGGCGTTCATGGCTGCTCCGCCGTGGATGTCATACGAATTCCTTTGACGAAGGAGATGACGACACAACGTGGTAATTACCATGATTTCCCATGCAAGTTTCTTAAAAGAAAATTTTAAATATTGATATTTAATAAATAAAAAAAAGTACATTAGAAATTTAATTTTTTTATTTTTTAATAAAACTTTTTTCATTTAATTTTAATATGTGCTCTTAAGATACAAGATACATAAATTTTTTTTAATTTTTTTATAAAAATAAAATTAATTTTATATTTGGATATCTCATGTAATATTTTTTATTTATCAATTATATTTGAGTACAATAATTTAAAAATATTTTTTTATTTATTATGTAAAATATTATTTTTTTAGTAAAAAAATCTTTTAACAAATATATAAATTATATCTTCTAAAAAGTATTTTTTATTACTAGTATTTTTATTTTTATTACTAAAAATTTATCAAACACGAAAAATATTCAAATTTTTTTTTAAAACTAAATAATGACCCCCAATCTAGGTCTAGCTAATCTCTAAATAAAGTCTTTTTTCTTCTTTGTCTTCCTTTCCCTCTTCCCTCTATCTTCGATTCAGTTTAGTTTTGAAGAAAAAACCAACCGAGCCGACTAAATCGATTTCTACAAGACATTATTTAATTGGTTGGATCATTGGTCCTCTAATTGAACCAAACCAAATGTATATATTTAATTTTTAGCATAATATAAGTAAAAGTTTAATCAAAATAGTAACTATCTTTAATGAGTAAATAGCCAAAACTATGTAACCATAAAAGATTAAAATAATGATAAAACTAACCATCAACGTCAATGATTTAAATACACTATGTAACCATAAATAATTATAAATATAAATATTTCACAAATATAACCAAATGTTAATTGTTGATAGTTACTATTAATAAATAATCCTAGGTAATTGTTAAGTGTCTTATCTGGCATGAATTAGGACAACAAAAAAAAAAATCTGGCATGAATTAACTTTATTTTGAAAATTAAAATATTATTAAGTATTAATTTAGTTTATTTTAAAAGTTAAAAATAAGCCCCTCAATTGATTTACTCTTGTTATCAGTTTTTATACTGTACATGGGAATGCAAAGAAAGTTTCATTTCATTTGATTAAATGGTCCAAAAATGGTACGGGATGAGAAAAAAGACAACTACATTTACAAATTACAAGTGCTATTATCTAATACATTTTGCGTAATTCCTAAAAAATGAGTACATGGTGAAAATGGAACACAACACTAAACCAACAACAATAGAAACAACTCATATCGTCATAGTTCTAATTTTTCCTTTAATTTTATCAATTTTCGTAACTAAGAATTTAAGGTTCGCTCTAACAGCTTCATATCTACCCAATGTTGACTGTTGAGTCGTTGTTAATATGAATTAAAGCTTTGGCCAAACCAACTTCAATCTCATATGTAGTATTTACAATCACGTGCCTGAACCAAGAAGAAAAAAAAGCGACTATTCCTCCTCCATGGTGATTGGCTCCACAATTCAATTTTGCTATGGCAGAGTGGAGTCACTCGGAAATGACGAGTGCTTGAGAACAAAGCCCAATCAACGCATAAACTATTGCTGTGAATCACCACTGTAACGGTGCTATGCTTCGTGCAAAAACTGCTCGCTAATTCTTCCAATGTTTCAGAAGGAAGAGGATGGGTAAGTATTTCTTTGTTGCAACTAATTTCATTTATTAATATATTTTTTTAAAAATAAAATAAATTAATTGACTTAATAATATTTTAATTTTCAAAATAAAGTTAATTAATGGCACATAAGACACTTAACAATTACCTAGAATCATTTATTAATAATAACGATCAACAATTAACATTTTGCTATATTTGTCAAATATTTATATTCATTGTTACATAGTTTATTTAAATCATTGATGGTTAGTTTTGTCATTATTTTAATTTTTTATAGTCAATTTTGACTATCTACTATTTTGAATAAGAAAAAGTCTAGCTAATTAATATTTTAATGACTAATATTAATTTATAAAAAAATTCTACAGTGCTTAACATAGATATTTTCATATGATGTTGATAATATTTGTGTGGTACAGGAGGTGACACGTGTTTATAAATCATGTGGAAGAGAATAAGATTGAACTACTATACTCTATTTTCCAAACATAATTAAGATAGAAACAATCTCAAACACTTCTTCATTTATAATTCTTCATTAATTATAAATGAAAAATGAGTACAAATTCTCCAAATGAGCACCTAGGAAAACAATTAACAACGTATGAAAAAAAAAAAAAAAGCAAGCCCACCGTTGTTGCATTTACGGGAAAAAATCATAATAAATTTAAATATTATTCTCTTCAATTTATATAAATTATTTCTCAAATATTATTTCTGGTTAAAACATCATTTTAATTTTGATATTAATATTTTACATATTTTTTTTCAATTTATATAAATTAAATATTTCTTTGATATTTGAGAAATTAAATTTTAATATATTAATTTTTATTTTTAGAAGATTTAATTTTAATTTAATAGTTTGTATCTTATTTTTATTTCATTTCTAAAATTTTTTATTTTTTTTAATTCTTATTTTTTAATTTTATAATTTTTATGGTTTTTATTTTTAATTTTTATTTATTGTTTTTTGTAATTCTTTATTTTCTACTTTTTATTTTTTAATTCTTAACATGACATATATAACTTTATTGTATAATAAAATATAAAAGTTACATTGATTTACATTTAAAATAATTTAAAAAATTATATAAATTAATGTTATAATAAGTATTAATTTTTAATTATTAATTTACTTTATTGTATTTAATATTTAAGCTTTTTCCAGGCACAAAATTTAATTGGAGAAATTGCATCACTTTCCATTGTATTTCCAGTTAATGAAGGAGTAAAAATCGATAAATATTTAAAATCTATTTTCTATTTTAATTATGTTTGGGAATATGGTATAGTGGTTCAGCCTTACTTTTTTCTACCTAGTCAATAAATGTGTCACCCGTTGTAAGCATCTTATGAAAATATTTATGGTAAGCACCATAGAATGATCCTAACTTATAAACTTAAGATACTATTATTTGTTTAGGTTTCATCTTTTATAAATTGAGCTTCTCTTATTTTATTGAGCTTTTACTTCTTGTTGGTTACCATTGGCCAAAAACTTATTGGCTACCTAACATAATAATTTTAATAACTGAATGACAATTAATAAAAATAATTTTAAAAAAAATTCTTTTGAATAAACTTTTTAAATTTTCAAAGTGCTCCAAAAAATTTGATATAAATTCTATTATAATTAATTTTATGATATATAATTACTATAGGACATAGGTATGTCCTGATAACGAATATTAGATTATATAATCTATTGGTTTATATTTGTATATTTTTTATTAAAGGTAAAAGTGAGTCAAATAAGCTTATAAACTAACTTAAACTCGATCCGATAAGTTGTGCTCTAAATTTGAAAGGCAACTACTATGAGGTTGAATTTAATAATTATATTAAGTGAGCCAACTTGAGCTTAGATAAGCTCAACGACTCATATATATATATATATATATATATATGAATTCTTTGGTGACAACGGGAAATGTATGAACTTGGCCTGGTTACAGGTTCCAATTCAGAACAACTACTAGGCGAGAGGGTTTTCCATTTCACCAAAGAGAAGATCGCTGAACTCAAGGCAAAAGCCAACGCAGAAATTACTGAAACCAAAAGCAAAAACAAAATATCATCCCTGCAAGTGCTTTTGACTCATCTATGGAGATCCGTGGTTCGGAACCAGCTTCTTGAGGCCGAAGATGAGGTGAAATACATGTCGCCGATAGGTGTTAGGGGGAGAATGAAGAATCCGGCAATGGCAGAAAACTATTTTGGGAATGCAATTACGATCGGAATAGTGACGATGACGGTTAAGGAGCTTCTAGAAGGAGGGATTGGAAAAGGTGCGTTGGAGATGAACAAGATGATTGGTTTGCAAACAGAAGAGAAGTTGAAGAGCTACTCTAGAGATTGGATCAAGAACCCTAGACTTTTGACAGTGGGAGGAGGTTGCTTTGGGAACACTTTACTGCCAAGCAGTTCGCCAAGGTTTGATGTTTATGGAAATGATTTCGGGTGGGGGAAACCGGTGGCGGTAAGGAGCGGTGCCGCGAACAAGAAGCGTCAAAAAATAACCATTTTTCAAGGGATGAAAGATGGAAGTGTTGACCTTGAAGTTTGTCTTTCCCATGAGATATTGGAGGCCATGGGTAAGGACCCTGAGTTTATGGATGCCGTTGTTGAATAAAAATTAAAAACAAAGCTTAGAGAATATAAAAGACATCATATCTAAGATGTATTTGTTATAATTTATATTTGAAATTTTTAATAAATTGATAAATTATGGAAGTGTTTTTATGGAGATCTAACCACGTCGATATAAATTTTTTTGTTAATTAAGTCTAATAAAAAAATGTGTTTTTTTTCTCTCCCCTAATATATCTTTAATAAAAAAAAATTAAGTCTAATAATCAAATCGCATAATATATTACAATGTTTTAGTAGTGAGAATAGTTTCTATTAAATTGAACCAACTTATTAAACTTAATTAGTTGATAAAAAAGACTTGTTCATAGTATTACTCCAAAAATTAGTATAAAATGAACTTAATTATCTTGAAATAATTAGATAACATTAAATATAATAAATACATAATATAACTATTTTCTTTTTAATATTACTGGATGAATAAAGTGTATGATCAACCTAAAACAGCTAAGTGGATCAAACATCATATTGCACAGACCAATGATAAATAATAATGGCAATTATGAGATAATTAGAAAAAAAATGTAGATATAGTTAAGTAGTTATAACTCATAAATAGTTATAATTTATTTATTTTAATTTTTGTTTTTATTTATTAATTACTTTTAAATAAAATATATAATATCAAATGTTATATATATATATATATATATATATATATATATATATATAATTACAGATATTATTATATATATAAAATTATAAATATTAATAAAATAATTTTGAAGTATGGCTATATATATTATTTACCACTAGTGATAAGTTATTTATGTATGCTTAAAAAAAAAAAAATAATAACAAAACTTTGTCTCAGCAGGTGAGGTCGGCTATACGAATTAAGCTTAGTTGGGAAGCTTTTTTCGGACAAGAACATAAACAGCGCTTGGGTACAATCTGCAATGCAAAACATTTGGAGAAATCCAGAGGGACTAAGAGTTGTAGAGCTGAAAACTAAGGTGTACCAAATCTTTTTTTCAAAGGAAGCAGACTTGGAAAGAGTATACAAAGGGGACCTTGGTATTTCAGGAACTCATGGCTGCTACTCAAAAGGTGGGACAGGAGTGAAGACGCGATTGAGAAGGGATTGGATGGTGCGGATCTGAGAGTGCAGATGTAGAATCTGCCTGAACATTGTAAGACCATTAAACTAGGGCAGAAAATAGGCTAATGCTTGGGAAAAGTCAAGGAGTGCCAGATCTTTGAAAATACCAGAGACCATACAAGATTCCTAAAAGTTACAATCACTATAAATATAAACAAGCCCATCCTCAAGGGGGTCAACATTGGAAGCAAGGAAGACGGGCTTATCTGGGTGGAGTTCAGGTATGAAAAGTTACCCAACTTTTGCTACTACTGTGGGCTAATCGGGCATGAAGAAAGCAACTGTTATTGTGCAAATATAGATGCTGAAAAGGGAGAATGCAAATCCAAAGAAATGGGGCCATGGTTCAAGGCAGAGATCATAGGAAGCACTGTTAAAATTGAGAAAAGCAACAGATCTGACGAGGAAGAGATCAGGAAAGAAGCAAGGGCCATAAACCAACAGAAGCAGACCGATAAGATGATGGAAAAGCTGGAAAGATTAACTATGATAGATAAGAGACAAGAAGATAGCATCATAGAAGAATCCATTATGCTAATCAAGGACAAACAAAATGAGGAGGACATACATAAATCAGAGAAGGAACAAACTCAACAAGTTAAGGGGACTCAAGAAAGCAAACAAGAGAACCACAAAGATGGACCTAGGAGGGAGCTAAGGCAAATAGAACAAGTACAGAACAAAGAGGGCAGCAAGGATGAGAATGAGAAGGAGAAAACAACAGAGACGAAACAACCAGAGCCAAAGCCACTGCAGAATGGAACCAATACAAAGAAAGAGCTGGAAAAACAAGGGAACAAGACCTAGAAGAGACAAGCAAGGCAGGCTGTAGCAACAATTAGAATCGAAAAAGAGAATAAAGAAGCAGGTGGACATAAGAGGAAGGAAGGGGAGTATGAGAAGATGGAATTAGATGGCCCAGAGATGAAGATGATGAAGACACACAATGCATCAGTTTTCCCAACGGTAGAGGTTGCAGAGCAGCCCTGTCGAGAACGATGAAGCTCATAAGTTGGAAATGTCGTGGGCTTGGGAACCCATGGGCAGTTCGAGCTTTATCAAAGCTCATTAAACAACAAGGACCCAACCTTATCTTCTTAATGGAGACGAGGAGGAAGGAGAATGAAATGATGAGATTGAGGTATAAGGGTGGCCTAGGAAACGTTATGGCTGCAGATTGTGAAGGAGAAGGGAGACAAAGGGCTGGAGGCTTAGCAGTTCTATGGGACAGCACAATTAAGGTTGAGATAAGGTCTTTGTCAATTAACCACATTGATATGGAGGTAAATATGGTGGATTTGGATCACAAGTGGAGAGCAACGGGGTTCTATGAAAAGCCAGAAAATGAGAACAAACACATTAGTTGGGAGCTCTTAAGCAGCCTTGGAAGGGATTCCAATCTACCATGGCTGATCTTTGGTGATTTCAACCAAGTGATGGGGCAAAATGAAAAGTTGGGTGGGAACCCAGTTACCTACTCCCAGATTCAAGAATTTAGAGATGCTGTCTAAACAAGTGAATTGCTTGATTTGGGTTTTGTAGGCCACTCTTTCACTTGGACCAATGGTCAAGGAGGAGAAAGCAACATTCAAGAAAGGCTTGACAGGGCTATGGCGAATATGAATTGGAAGGAAGTGTACCCAAAAGCGATAGTTCAGCACCTAAACAGATTCAAATCAGACCATAGTCCAATTATGGTTAGCTTATTGGGGGAAAGAAGTCACAAAAGAAGAACACCTCACAGGTATAGATTCGAAGAATGCTGGCTATCCAACAACGAGTGTGAGAAAACTGTTGAAGAAGCTTGGAAGAATAACACTGGCCCCATCCATGCTCGATTAGCTTTGTGTGATGGAGAACTTGACAAATGGGGTGAAAGAAACTTTGGAGACATCCCCAAGAGAGTGAGAGTATTACAAAACAAGCTCCAGCACCTTAATACCATCAAACAAGAGGAGGGTGTCATACTGAAGATTAAGGAGGTGGAAGCCGAATTAGATGAAGTCATCAAAGAGGAGGAAATTTGGTGGGCGTAGAGGTCAAGGACCAACTGGCTAAAGCATGGGGACCGGAACTCAAGATTCTTCCATGAGAAAGCCACTCAGAGAAGAAGCAGAAATTGGGTTCGAGCAATTAGGGATGATTCGAGAGTGACACATGAAGATGAAGACAGAATTGAAGACATTATGGTGAGTTATTTTGATCAGATTTCCACCTCAGAAGGGACTGCTAATGCAAACTCCGCAGCTGCTATAGTGAAGGACATAATAGATGAAGAGAAGAGGAGCTTTCTTGACCAAGAATTCACAGAAGAAGAAGTTGTTCAAGCATTGAAGTAGATGCACCACACCAAAGCACCAGGGCCTGATAGAATGCCTGCTCTTTTCTACCAGAAAATGTGGAAAATCGTGGGTAAGGATGTTACAAATTCTGTTCTCAATGTGCTTAATTACGAAGCTGATCCCTCCCCCTTAAATACAACCAATATTTGTATGATTCCTAAAATCAAAGATCCTAAGCATACTAAGGACTTCAGACCTTTATCTTTATGTAATGTTATTTTTAAGTTGGTTACCAAAACTATTGCAAATAGACTCAAACAATCCTCCCGAATATTGTTGGAGAGTTCCAAGGTACCTTTGTGCAGGATAGGCTCATCACCGACAATGGATTGGTAGCTTTCGAGATCTTCCACTACATGAAGAAGAAGACTATGGGGCAAAAAGGATTTATAGGGTTGAAACTAGACATGGCAAAGGCGTATGATCGAATTGAATGGGAATTCTTGAGAGAAGTGATGGCAGCCATGGAATTCTCCCAGAAATGGATCAATCTCATCCTGAATTGTGTCTCAACAGTTACATTCTCAGTGCTCATGAATGGAAATCCTAGCAAGAAGATCACCCATACCCGTGGCTTAAGACAGGGAGACCCCCTGTCTCCCTATCTTTTCGTTCTTTGTGCGGAGGTGTTATCGGATCTACTCATCAAAGCCCAAGTAAACAAGATGATTAGAGGAATCAGAGTTGCGCGTAATGCACCCCAAATCAACCACCTCTTCTTCGCGGATGATAGTATCCTATTTTCCAGAGCAGCAGACCAAGACATTCAGAACATCAAAGACACCCTCACCTCTACCAATCAGCTTCAGGCCAAAGAATCAACTTGGATAAATCCGAATTATCATTCAGCCGAAATGTTTCTACTAACAAACAGATTCTGATCCAAGATTGGCTTGGGATAAAGGCAATAGAACGACACACCAAATACTTGGGGCTCTCAACCTTTGTTGGAAGATCTAAGAAGGAGGTTTTCGATTTTATTCAAGAAAGAATTTGGAACAAATTGAAAGGTTGGAAGGAGAGGTATCTCTCAAGAGTGGGGAAAGAGACGTTGATTAAAGCAGTAGCCCAGATAATTCCTCCATACATTATGGGGGTGTTCTAAATTTCGAAAGGCCTCTGCCAACATATTGACAGTATGATTAGAAGGTTTTATTGGGGAAGCAAGGAGGGAGAAAAGAAAATTCACTGGATCAAGTGGGATAAACTCTGCACCAGCAAAACGGAAGATGGCCTTGGTTTTGTGACTTTGAAGCCTTAAACTCTGCTCTATTGGCAAAACAGGGTTGGAGGCTAATGGCTAAGCCAAATTCTCTTGCTGCCAGAGTATTGAAGGCTAGGGACTTTCCTAGATCGAACTACTTACAAGAATTTATAGGATATGATCCTAGCTACACTTGGAGAAGCATCCTAAATGCAAAAGAGGTTCTGGAATTGGGAGGATTGTGGAGAATAGGTGATGGCAGGGATGTGAAGATCTGGGACACACCATGGCTTCTAGAACAGAACAAATTCAAGGTTTGGAGCCCTAAGTCTAATCTAGATAATGCAATAACAGTAAGAGATTTGATGAATGATGCTGGAAACAGATGGGATGTGGCAAAATTAAAAAACACATTCTTGGAATTTGAGGTGCAACAAATTTTATCAATTCCACTATCAATCACAACCCAACAAGACAAGTTCTATTGGAAATACAGCAGGAATGGAGAATACAGAGTTAGAGATGCTTACCACCGAATCATGAAGATGAGGAAACTCCAGAACAACAGCTCAATCACCTCCAACCCGGGCGAACCAAACTGGAGACGTCTCTGGAAGGCCAAGGCACACCCTCGATCAATCAATTGCACTTGGAGAGCCCTCACTGGTTCACTCCCAACGAGAACTAACCTGCAGAAAAGAGAGGTCAGTTGCATAACACTATGTCCCAGATGTTGGAGAGAATAGGAAACAGAGACACACCTATTTAAAAGCTGCGAATTTCCTTGAAGCTTTTGGTTTCATACCCCACTTGGAATCCGATCAACCTCAAACCCAGAATTGAAAGCAACCCAGTGGATCGAAAGATTGATGGAAAATCCAAGGCTTGCTCTACAACTACATCCTGGCATTGTGGAACGCTCGAAATCAATTTTGTTTTGAAGGCAAAGAAGCCCCCCCCCCCCTCCCATGGAAGTCGCCGAAACAGCAAGGAAGAAGCATAAGGAATTCATCAACGCCAGCACCAGTAGTGAGAAAGAGTTGAAGCCTCCTCCAACGGGCTCAACAAGTGATGAGAGATGGAGACCCCCACCAACCCACCTAATCAAAATTAATGTTGATGCATCAGTTATTGAGGATGGTACGATAGGCGTTGGCGTGGCAGCTAGGGACCCGGCAGGACAGATTCTCATGGCAACAACGTGGAAGGGGAGCTTATCCATCCACACCCATGAGGCTGAGGCCCTTGCCTGCATTTTGGGCCTGGAGAAAGCCTAGCAGTGTTGTTTTTTTTATGTAATTATTGAGAATGATAACATAGAAGTAGTGAGAGAACTTTAGAAAAAGAGTAGCCACAACAATTTTTTTGGGAGTTGTATAGTTGATTGTTTGAATTTAGCTTCTAAGTTAAGATCAGTAACCTTTTCTCATGTTAAACGTAATGGTAATAGGGTAGCTCATGAATTAGCCCAAATGATGCTTACCAGTCCAAACCGAGTGTGGATGGAAGACGCTCCGATTCAGGTGTGTAATCTTGCAAACTTGGACATCCATAGTCCTATTCATGAATAAAGCTACCCCTTTACACTGTAAAAAAAATGATTGAGAAAAAATTGATGTACATATACACACAGTATATTAATAAGAAATAGAAGAAATAACATAAATTAAGCAAAGTTATTAATTTGAAAAAGAATTCTTTCTTATTGTATAAAAAAAATAATTCCTTGATTTTTCTCAACCAAGAAAAATATTTATTTAGACCATTTTCAATACGTTAAATTATTATATTAATCCTTATTATTTTACCAAATTTTTAATTTGATCCTTATATTTTGTTTCAATTAGATTCATGCACTGTATAAAGAATTGTAATAATTAAATTCTTACAATAATAAAAATATTAGATATAATAAAATATTATGTTAAGTTAGCATATTCATTTAGGGTTTGTATCTTAAAAAGTGCTATATTGATTTTTTTAAATTGAATATTCGCTTATACTTAACATTTTGTTACGGTAATGATTTAATTATAAAATCTGATATGGTATAAAGATCTAATTAAAAATATATATATATATATATATATATATATATATGTATATATATATATATATATATATATATATATCTAATTATCTGTGTAAGTTGAGAATAACATATAGACTTTTCAAATTAAAATCTCATTATATGCTATTTTTTTTTTTTTATTAAACACTATAAAATTTAGAGTGAATTCCTAATCCGGCCTCTGACATTTTTAATTTGGACAATGCTATTTTTAATGATTCAAAAACTCCAATCCAACCCACAACAATTTAAAAATAGGACAAATATACCCTTAAAATCGTTTTGTGACTTTAAATTTTAGAGTTGATAATCAAATTTTAAGGGTCTATTTGTTTCAATTTTTA
>JASCZI010211566.1:4408-27554 GCA_036250425.1 Stylosanthes scabra
TAGTATACCACACGAATATGAATAAATAATTATTATGTGGGGGAAAAAAATCTGAAATATCAAAGACGGGGGGAGAGGTTCCGTTGGGAATGTGAGTACTGAGACTCAGTCTTGCTTTTTGGTGGAGCGTTCGTCCACGAGGACCACAGCTCTCAACGCCTCACCTCCTTCATACACGTGGCATCCTCTTGCTTTCTCGTTCCCAATTTCGGATCTCAAGGTCGGCAATCCTCTCTTTCAACACAATGCTACTATAAACTAACACTAATACGTCCTACCTACTACTTTATTATTACTTTAATTCCATCTTACTATATGCTTAGCTTAATTAAATTTGTATTATTGATTTATATTTCTTCTCTATATATATTTTTTAAAATTCAGAGTAAAAAACTTTATTGAGTTTTGAACCATTACCGTAATGGATTAATTCAATTGGATCTCTGAATCAATAGTTTCATTAGCAAAATTACCAGATTCTTTTAGCTGCTAGTAAATAGTAAGTACCAAGTAGTAATTAGCCGTAGCAACACCAACCAACTTTAGTTACTTTCCGGACCATGTTGATTGCCAACTAGTGATTACGTCTCCCATGTTCATTTCTGACCATTGCTCCCCCACCTGTCAGTCCAATTGCGTACTTGCTATCAAATACAATATTGATTTTTTTAAAAAAAGATAAGTTATATTTTTTGGAACGTCAATGGCAAAAGGTTGAATAAATCTGAATTTGATTCGCAAGATACACACTATATTCATGGGATTTTATCCAAATTAAAAAAATTATTATTTATATAATATAAAAGTTATTATTTATAATTTTTTATTAACTTTTATAATTTTATTAGCTCGCAAGTGAATATTTATCATACATTTTCTTGTGAATATTATCTAAGCCATAAGTCAATTGGATTAGTTTTAGTACGTATTTTTATCGGATTTTAGCGTTGCATTTTTATTTTAATAGGAAGTTGCATCTATGTATACACTAATACACAATCTGCGTAAATCCAATTAAATAATAAAAAATATTATTAATAATTAAAAGTATGGTAATTTTTTGCATATGCAATTTTATAATGTTATCGTATTTAAGTATTATGCTTTATTTTCTTTAGTTTCTAATTTGTGTTCAGTTATTGAAATGTTAATATCTTAAAATTTGTACTATAACTTGTTTGTTGTCGTGAAATGTTATTTTATTATGAGAAAGTTTTGGTAGCTAATATAATGAGAATAATAGGAAATTAATATTATTTTTTTTTCTCCTTTTATTATTCATCATTTTTTTAATTATACTTATTGGCTTTCAATTAATCTTTTAAAATTGATTTCATAATATTATT
This sequence comes from Stylosanthes scabra, assembly GCA_036250425.1. Classification (NCBI taxonomy): domain Eukaryota; kingdom Viridiplantae; phylum Streptophyta; class Magnoliopsida; order Fabales; family Fabaceae; genus Stylosanthes; species Stylosanthes scabra. The sequence goes on from JASCZI010211566.1 coordinate 5,755, forward strand.
CTTTTATTACTATCCGTGTACTATACATATTTGATTGTTTTATTTCTATTATTCAAGAAAATATTATCTAATAATATTTGAAAAGTAAACAAGTCTAAAATTTAGAAAAGAAAAGATTTATTTAACATTTTTTAGATGGATAATGTTAAAAAAAAATAATTTAATTCTTATGGATAATATTTAATAAGAATTTTATGTGAACAAGTGATTTTGACCAATCAAATTATTTATTACTATGCTAAATAGAAGACTATTTCGATTAAAAATAGAACTTTATTTATCTGCAACTTTTTATACTATTTGACATCGAAATAATATTCTATTTAGAATAAAAATAAATCACTTGATTAAACTTGATTAGCCAAAATCACTTATTCAAATAACATAACCAATATTTAATATCCAACAAAATCTAAAAAAAGTTAATATTAGATTATTTTAGTGCAAATCGAATTAAAATTTTGACCATATATAATTCGATATGATCTCTTAGCATCCCTAATTAATGAAGCGGGTGGCGGATGCCTTCCCACTCCCTACCTCAAACCCCAAAATCCTCCCAACTCCCATCTTGATCCTTGTCGTGGGAAGATATTTGGCTCCATTCCCATTTTCCTCTTAATCGTCTCCATGAAAATTTTCATTTTTCATCTAAATTTGAAAACATTTGCAACATACATAATTGATCAAAGGGTAAAATATTACTTTATTCCCAATATTAAGGTCGAGTCGTTTAATGATTGTCCAAAAGGACTTTGAATGGGGTGTCGAGTCTCAATGGTCAAAGTAAGAAGATGTTTCTTCGGTGGACAAAGCTTTCGGCGTAACCGAGAGTTATGATGGAAAATGGGGTTGATGTGAATGAGAATAATCCTAAAAACCTAGAATTAGGATTATGAGATTTTAGGTCAAATATGGGGGTAAGGTGAAAGAATGCGTATCTTGAGGGGGTGATGCCCCCTGCTTATATAGCTTCTGGTGGACAAAGCTCCCGGCGTAACCGAGAGCTATGACGGAGAAGGGGGTTGATGTGAATGAGAATAGTCCCAGAAGCCCAGAATTAGGATTATGAGATTTTAGGTCAAATATGGGGGTAAGGTGAGAGAATGCGTACCTTGAGGGGGTGATGCTCCCTGCTTATATAGCTTCGGGTGGTTGAGATCTTCATGGGATCTATTGAGATCGTATCGTATCTTTTCATATTATGATGAGTCGTTTTTCCTTGTAGGTCACTCATTTATGGCCTTATTTCCCAAGGATTGAGCCTTGGGGCCGGTCCATAACATTGCCCCCACTCGGGAGCTTGGATGTTTTGGACCAAGCTTGCGAGGCGATTTGTTTTATGTGTTCCGGATGGTTCGTGAGTTTTCCGACCACTTTTCATGTGGCGATGAGTTTCCGATCTCTTTTATTCCGGATGCTACGTGTCTTTTGAAGGCAAAGCATTGAGGGGAGACGCTTCCTCTTTTTTTTTTTTGCAGATGTGTCGAAGGGCAATGATGATTTTTCATTGATTTTTTTGAGAGGGTGCGGTTTTCAAAATTTATGAAACCGTCCCATCAAATACTTGCTCCTTGAGTTCCTCAAAGCATGTTTAAGAAGCTTTGGGAGACTCAAGAGTTTTCTTTTCCTCTTCTCACTTCGCTTTCCCTTGCTTCTTGAGTTCTATCTTCTCTTTGCGCTTTCTTGCCCAGATTTCAGCGTCGCTCTTTCAAGTTTTCTTTGATCACAGGTACCTCCTTTCTTCTTTTTTCGCTTGCGTTTGTTGGTTTCATATCGCTCCGGTGCTACATTTCTGCTTTTTTGATTAGGTTTATTTTTGGGCAGGGATTTCGCCATTTTCCCTTTGTTCTCGCCGTGAGATGAGGTTAACGGTCGACCGAGCGGCCGAGGGGGATTTTGTGCTAGAGGCTGCTGGTCCTTCCGACCGGTTGCCTTTTCGGGCTCAAGAGGATAGGACCCATTTTCTGTGCGTCTATATGGAGTTGTTTACTCGTCTAGGTGTCCGGCTTCCCTTTTCGGAGTTTCAGAGGGAAGTCCTATCATGGTGCTGGGTGGCGGCCAATCAACTCCACCTCAATGGGTGGGGTTTTCTTCGCACATTTGAGCGGGTGTGCTTGCATTTTGGTTTTCGGCCGTCATGGCGTGTTTTCTTTACGCTTACCAGCTACATGCTCCTCCTCCTGGAAGGGGTTTTGCCTCTTTCGAGGATTCTATTCAAAAGTTCAAGTGGCATTAATTCAAGGTTCTGCCTCTCCCTGTTAAGCGGCCTTTCTGGCTGGATGACGAAGGTACGCCCTTTCCTTGGGTGTATTGGAACGCTGAGGTGGGGGATTATCGCATTACTGCGTTAGATCCCTAGAAACCCTAGCTTTCGAGTTCCTTCAGTCTCTTCCTACGGGTTGGAGAAGAAATCTAACTTCAAGTGCCGCTGGATTTTGGATCATAGCGATGCTGATATTGGGATGTTTCTTAGTATTTTCTTTACCTTTTTTTTCGTTGATGTAGTGCCTTGCTGTTGATTTTTTTTTTGTTGGGTTGCTTTCTGATACTACAATTTTGCAGATAGCTTACTCAAAGATATGGAGAAATAGAGTCGTTTTGACCACCTTATGCAGAAGATGAAGGAGGCTGAAGGAGCGGGTCCTCGCTCGATTCTTCCTTCTTCCAAGGCTCAAACGGCTGCTTTCAGCGCCTCGACATCTGTTCCGGTTGCTCCAGCTTCTACCCCAGCTGCTTCAGTTCCCCCAGTACCTTCCTCTGGGCTGTCAAGGCCAGGAAGAAGCCTTTTGTTGCTTCACTCGTCAAGCGTTTTTCTGTGGAGAAAGAGGAGGGTGTCAAGGAGGAACTTTCTGCTGATCTAAGGTAGAAAAGGCGAAAGCGGAAGGTTTCGGCTGAAGAGGCGGCCTTGGGGGTTGATTCGGTGTGAGAGCACGAAGTTAATCCTATTGATTGTGCGTTCCCCGCGGATTACAACTTCCAGGCAACCTTGGATGCTGGACTTGCGGTTGGCCCTATCCGGAAGATTCTCGACCCCTTGGTTCCGGAGCAGCTTCTTGGACCGTCCAGTACTTTGCTTGCAAGCTCACTGCTTGTCTGCAGGTATGCATTTTTTATGTTTTGTCTTTACTTTTACAGCTTCTATCTTTGGGATTTTGCTGATTTTATTCCTGCTGCTTCTTAGGTTGGCGTGGAAAACGCCTTCGCTGCTAAGGTGCAGTTAGAAAAGGAATTGGCTGCTACCAAAGACCAGGTGGATGTGCTTACAGCGGAGAGGGACTCTGCCTTGGCTGCCCCTCTCCTGCATGCAAAGATCAAATCTGTGTCCAAGGAGCTGGAGCTTGCCGAGGGTGAGTGTCTCTCTGCCTTTGCTCGCATGAAGGAGGTGGAGAAGGGGGCCAAAGTGGAGGCTGCGAAACTCGAATCCTGTCGTTCTGCTTTGGAGTAGGAAAGGAAGAAGGTTGAGTCACTTACTCAATCTTTAAAAGGAAAGCAAACGGCACTGGACGAGGCCGAGGCCGCCGCGGTTCATTGGCATGATGAGTGGAAGTTCTTGGCGGAGGAGACTGGGGAAATGGTCCAAGAAACCTTCGAGATTTTGATGGACCAAGTTCGCCATCTTAATCCGGCCATTAATTATTCGATAATTACTCTGAACACTCGCTGGGACCCGAAAGCTAAAAGGATTTATAATCCTACGGCTGAGACCTAGGAGCAGCCGGAGCCCGCGGTGGAGGACCAGCCGGAGCCTGCGGCCGAAGAGCAGCCTGAAGTCTTGGCGGAGCAGCAGGTGGAGGAGACCGTGGCAGAGGAAGATGGGGGGATGCCCCACTTAAATTTGTAAACTGTTGACACTTTTTTTATATATATATATATATTTTATGTCTTTTCCGGATACTTGGTAACTATGAGTCCTTTTTTCCACGGCTCTTTGAATATTCTGTTTTGGGTCCATTTTTGTGGGACTCTTTGCATATATATCTCTTGTTGGTAGTACTTGCTTGCTTGATTTTTTAATCTTTTCGAAGCTTTCTATTTTTATGTGCATCTCATCTCCCGGGTGATCAGTCCGGTGTAGAGCGGCGGAGTTTGCTTCGTCTGCTTTTAGTGTTTCCCTTTGGGTTATTTGGATGCCGCTTTCTAATAGGTCTTCCGGGCTCTTTGGCATTTTTTTTTGAAATACTCGTGTTCTTCTTTTGCTTACGTCTTTATGAATGACGACATAGTAAAACTTGCAATAAGACAGAAATAAAGGAAAGGCAGATACTCTTAAAGAATAAGTAAGTGCTTTATTAATCTTGACGGCTAATTGGCCGGAACGCTTACATGTTTCATTAAAACCTTTCCATCCAAAAAACCCTTGTTTTGGGAAAAAAATAATAGATGAGAGGAAAAAGAATACATGCTACTACCTTCAATTATATATGGTACCTTTTTAAGTTGGATATGTGTTAGGTTCTCGGAACCTGACTACCTTCGATGGTGCTGAGTTTTTAGGCACCTTTTCCGAGTGCTTCGACCACCCAGTAGGGGCCTTCCCAATTTGCTCCTAGTTTCTCTTGGGCTGCATTCTTCCCTCCTATGTCTGCCCTTCGTAGCACTAAGTCATCTTTTTCTAGGTCTCTTTTCTTGATCTTCTTGTTGTACTTGGCAGTTAGAATCTTTTTTACTGCTTGCTGCTTCATCCTTGCTTCTTCTCTAACCTCGGAGACCAGATCCGCTTCTGTTTCCCTGCCGCTTTTGTTACCTTCCGGATCATAGGCTGATACCCGGGTGGTTTCTTCTGTGATTTCTAAGGGAATCATTGCTTCAGTTCCATAAGTTAGTCGGAAAGGTGTTGCCCCCGTTGACGACTGCTCCGAGATTCTGTAGGCCCATAGCACGCTTTCGAGCTCTTCCGCCCAGCATCCTTTCTTCCCGTCGAGTCTTTTCTTTAATCCATTTAGGATTATCTTGTTCATGGCCTCGACCTGACCGTTTGCTTGCGAGTGTTTCATGGATGAAAATTGTTGGTGGATTTGAAACCCTTATAGGAACTCTCTGAATTTCTTGTCCGTGAGTTGGGTCCCATTGTCGGATGCTATAACCCTTGGGACTCCGAACCTGGTGATGATGCTAGTATATGCCTGCTAGCAGTATCTTTCGCATGAGAGCTTTGGCTCCTTGGTGCTACCCGCAGGCTCCTTCATGTGCTTCTGAGAGAATCGTTGGAACTCTTTTTTCCTCTATGCATTTTAGAAGCGGGGTGCAGATCCGCTTTTGTACAGCTCTCCGGCTACCAGGGTGTAGTTTGCTGCTTCTCTTCTCAGCTTGTTCACCTTGCCCTTGTCCTCGGGGAGAGATCTTTGCGTGAGGAATTTTTAATGGGGTTTCTCCAACTCATTTTTTCCGTCACGGTCAGCACATTTTGCACTTCATTTATTGATGACACTTCTTTGGTTTCTTGAATGAGAGTCCGGTTTCCTCCGTCCGGTTTGGTGCTCACCAACTTTGACAAAGTATCCGCCCGGTCGTTCTCCTTCCGGGGGATGTGTTTCACTTGTACCTTTTGAAAAAGGCTCAGCAACTCTTTCGCTATGTCCAAATATTTTGCCATTTACGGGTCTTTGGCTTGATAGGTCCCATTAATTTGGGATGTCAGATCTGATTTCCAACTCGGAGACCCCCACTTCTCTTGCTAACCTTAGCCCTGCTATGAGTGCCTCATACTCGGCCTGGTTGTTGCTCGCTTGAAACTGGAATTTTATGGCCATCTCGATGGCTATGTCACCAGGTCCTTCGAGCAACACTCCTCCGCCACTCTCTTTCACATTTGACGAGCCATCCACATGTAAGATCCACGGGATGTTGTCGTTATCTTGATTTTTGAAAGTGATTTTGGCTACAAAATTTGCTAGGATTTGCCCTTTGATTGATGTTCTGCCTTCATAATTGATGTTGTATTCTAACAGTTCAACGAACCAGGTCAGAATCCTTCCGGCGAGATCTGGCTTTTGGAGGATTTGCTTAAGTGGTTGGTTTGTCCTTACCATTATTGGGTGGGCTTGAAAATACTGCTGAAGCCTTCTGGCGGCCACGATGAAGGCAAAGGCTAACTTCTCTAGCTTCTGGTACTTTAGCTCCGCTCCTTGGAGGGTTTTGCTCACGAATTACACAGGTTCCTGCACCTTTCCTTTTTGTTGAACTAAGGCTCTGGCCACTGCCTCTTCGGTGGCGGCTAAGTAGATCACCAAAGACTTTCCCTCTTCTGGCTTGACCAGGATTGGTGGCGTTGCTAGGTAATCTTTAAAGTTTTGAAAAGCTTTTTCACATTCTTCCGTCCACTTGAATTCTACTTCCTTCTTCATGGGTTTGAATAATAGAGCTACTTTTATTGCAGAGGCTGAGAGAAACCTCGAGAGTGCTGCCAACCTTCCGGTCAGGCTCTGCACTTCTTTCAACGATTCCGGCTGCTTCATGGAGATGATGGCTTGACACTTCTCCGGGTTTGCCTCGATTCCTCGGCTTGTTAACATAAAACCGAGGAATTTTCCGGCTTCGACCGCGAAAGCACATTTTGCTTAATTGAGACGAATTTGGTGCTCTCGGAGCTTGCTAAAGACTTTCTCCAAGTTTGGGATGAGATCCTCCTCGGCCTTTGTTTTTATTAGCATGTCATCTATATAAACTTCCAATATGCCCCTTATCAGATCCTTGAATACCCTATCCATGAGCCTTTGGTAGATGGAACCTGCATTTTTCAGCCCGAATGGCATCACCTTGTAGTAAAAATTTCCAACAGGGGTGATAAAAGCCGTTTTCTCTGCATCTCCAGGGTACATCGGGATCTGGTTGTACCCGGAATAAGCGTCCATAAAAGACAAGAACCTGTAACCCGAGGCTCTGTCTACGAGACCATCGATGTTTGGCAGCGGGTAGGGATCTTCAAAGCTGCCTATGATTATAGCCCTTCAATCTGCGTGCACTCCATTTTGAAACGATCCAGATAACTCCGGAGAGTTTCTTCAGATTTTTGCACAACCGAATATAGGTCCAAACAGGTTATCGGGAGTCTCTGACGGGTTGTGAAGTTCTTCATGAAGCTGTCGGCTAGGTCGGAGAAGCTCTCAATGCTACTAGGTGGGAGGGAATTGAACCATGCCAGGGCGTCTTTCTTCAGGGTTATGGTAAAGGCTTTGCATTGTATGACGTCGGAAGCATTTACGAGCAGCATCCTGTTCTCGAAGGCATCCAGGTGATGCTTCGGGTCTGTAGTCCCATCATAAGGCTCGATCTCGACGAGATATCTGAACTTCTTGGGAAGCTCTTCTGCTAGGATGTGGGGTGAGAACGGGTGCTTACTTTTTTCTCGTCCGGGTATTTTTGTTACGGTGGACGGTTTCGATGTATGATCCTTTGATTCTTCTGTCTTGCATTGTCCGCCAGGGTTAGGGCTCTGCCATTCAGCTTTTCTTGTCTGTCTTTCTCTCTTCTTTCCGCCTCATCCAGGATGGCCTGCTGCTTTCTTGCGAGCTCTCCTGCTCTTTCCACCGCTTTTGTGGCGATTGCAGCCTCTCGAGTTTGTCTTTCCAAGAGCTCCCTCAAGGCTGCTTCTAATTGCCGGATGGTTTGGTCTCTCTGGTCGAATTCCTTCTTCGGGTTTGGCTGAGGGTTACTGCTCTCGCCAGCACCTTCGTTGACAATTGAGATTTCTTCCTCCATCAGGCACTCGGATCTCAGGCACTATGCTTCTATCTTTTGAATATGAAGTTCCCCACAGATGACGCCAATGTTAAGGTCGAATCGCTTAACGATTGTCCAAAAGGACTTTAAATGGGGTGCCGAACCTCAATGGTTAAAGTAGGAAGATGTGCCTTCGGTGGACAAAGCTCCCCGGCTGTAACCGAGAGCTATGACGGAGAAGGGGGTTGATGTGAGTGAGAATAGTCCTAGAAGCCCAGAATTAGGATTATAAGATTCTAAATCAAATATGAGGGGTAAAGTGAGAGAATATGTACCTTGAGGGGTGATGCCACATGCTTATATAGTTTCGGGTGGTTGAGATCTTCATGGAATCTGTTGAGATCGTATCGTATCTTTCCATATTATGATGATTCGTTTTTCCTTGTGGGCCACTCGTTTATGGCCTTATTCCCCAAGAATTGGGCCTTGGGGGCCGACCCGTAACACCTAATATTTAGATTAAATGTTAAATTGGTTTTAATATTTTTAATTATTTTATTTTGATCCAAAAATTTACGGATGAAAAATTCTCCATGTTCCTTTAAAACTCAGCAATCAAGTATTTAAATGTCAATATTATTATAAGATGTCATACAATGACAATATTACAGAGTTTGGTGACCATATACTAAAAGCTATTTTTGTAAGAACATTTCTTGTATGTTGTATCTTATATAAATTATGCCGTTTTTCCTATGCTGTTAAATATATGTAGAAAATATTGGTAAAGATTTATATCGCAAATTTCACCTTGTAGTATATGATGCTGTTAGTGACTTTTGTTTTACAATTCCAAGTACTTTTGTTGGTTACTTTGTCATTTGTCAATGACTCAACGAAATTACTCTTCAAACATTATGATTGATAAAATATATGAATTATGGTAAGCTGATTTAAGACAGTACATGGCTAGTGGGGCATTGCAGCACGTAGATTCCTTCATGTCCTTCCAAATAGCAAACACTTCGCAATAGACGCTCCACTGTTTTAGGCCAATATTATTTTGGACAAGAGAATATAAACTTTTCTTTTAAAAAGTTAAAATGTGCTAAATTAATTATGATTTTTAAATTTTAATGTAAACACAATTTTTATATACCATCTTTAACTTTTACATTCAATATACCATGTTTCACACGAAATCAACCACCAAATATTAGAAATATTATAGTCATAATGAGACTAATTTTTTTAGTTTTTTTTAAGACAATTTTATCTATTATGAAATTTAAATCCAAAATCTTATATAAAAAAAATAAAGACATATTTATACCATCTATCTATACCATTATATAAATGACGTTGGATCAGAAATGGTGTCCAACTTTTATACCACATTTTATCTTTAAAAAACTGATTTTATAAAACAAGATATTTAAACAAAATGATAAAAACATTCACTTTAAAAAAAACCCACTATCCCATTAAAAAAATAGTTATATTTTTCTCATCCATTAACCTATCAACCATCATAGCCATTATATCAGCATCATAATTTTTTTTCTTCTAAGCAAAAACAAGAGGCAAAAACAAGAGGCAAAAACAAGAGTAATTGTTCCAAAAACTTTCTCAGCATTCCAAATCCATAATTTACATGGTATCTTCACCATTTCTAATATTTACATATTACTATTTATTTGTATAGTCATCAATGATCAATTCATACCAAAAAGAAGTTTGACACATCTTGATTAGTTATGTTCTTTATTTAATGCATATTTTCATTTATGTTTTGCATTATTTTTAAATGTCTTCCATCGAAGATAAAATTTTATTCTTTTTATTTCTTTTTGACAGATTAGGTCATTAATATTTGGAACCTCCTTGATAAGAAAATGCAAGAAGAAATAGAAAATATGTTGAAGTTAAAATATGTGAATTTGAAGTTGAATTGTGTAAGTGTATAAAACTGATAGTTCAACCCAACAACAATAATATTGATCTTTATGGGATGGATTTTTTATTCAAATAATACTACAAATTAATATATTTGTAAGAAGAATGCGATATGTACTCTTTCGTACTTCCATAAACTTCATATATTAAATAGATGAAAAAAATTCTAATTATATTTTATAATTTTTATTATTTAACATTTTTCTTTCTTTTAAATGATAATATAATTTTTGCAAATGCATCTTTTTTAATTAATTTTCTTATATTAATGAAATTTGATTTGTGTTTTCTAAAGGATTAAGGAAATACCGTTTGAAAAAGGATACGAACTGTACTCTCTTATTTTCATAAGTTTTATATCTTAAATTGATGAAAAAAATTTAATTATATTTTATAATTTTCAATATAATTTTTGTTTAATTTATCTTCTTTTATTGATAAAATTTGATTATTTTTAATTATTTTTATAAGAGGCACTAATATTTGGAATGTAATTGTTGGAGTTGAAGTTAAAGTTGTCTAAGTACATAAAGATGATACTTCGAAAGATTTTTATGGAATGAATTTTTTTATTAAAATAATACTAGAGATGATCATATTTGCAAGAAGAATACGAATGGTATTTTCTGTACTCCCACAAATTCTACCTCTTAAATTAATAAAAAATTTTTAATTATATTTTATAATATATAATTATTATACCAATCATAGCGTTGTTATGCAGTTGTTAAATAAATTGGACTATAGTAATCATATAATTGATGTATGTTGTATCACTACCATTTTATGTTTAAGATTTTTTGGGTGATTTTTTGGGTTGGCAATCAAAAACTCTATTAGAAATTATAAATATACAGACTTTCAATTCTCTCATTAATATATAACCATCTTAAAAAAATTTAGTTACTTCAATATTGATTTGTAACATGACGAAGCTTTTATTTATAACTATGATAATGTTATTTTTAGTTAAAGGATAAGGACGAGTCTTCTCAATAATATAATTTTTTTTATTTGTGAGTAATTGCTCATTTATAGACATTTTTGAAGTTTTATTCATTTCAATCAAATATTATAAAATATTAAAATTTCAATTTTAAATTTACAAAATAGAAATTAAGTACCATAAATTTCAATATTAATCTTTTAAGTACTAAAAATTTATACCAAACACAATAGAAATTAATTTATCATAAAAGTAAAACAATAACTTCGATTAGATATTCCTCAAACACTTCACAGAAAAATTGAGGATAATATCACTTGCAACTATCCCAACTTTGACTTTTTCATTATGCATATCATCGTGTCGGCGATTGACTAGACTTTACACGTAAATATTTAGCTACCAAGAAAAAAAACATACATCGATTATAAGTCAAATAATGAGAGAGCGTCCAAAGAGTCTACACCTCTATACTTTTTATATTTTAATAAATTTTGTAATATTCATAGTTTTTATATTGGCATTAATATTGTTTTTATAGATCATAATTTAAAAAAAAATTAAAAATTCTATAGTTTCAATCACAAGATTGATATAAATAATGTAATAATAATATTAAAACGACGAATATTATTTAAATAACAAATTGAACTGATGAATAATATATTTTTAAAAATTATAATAATTAATATTTTAAAATTAATAGAAAAAGCGAGTGAACATCAAAGTCTTTTTTTTCATTGTCAACCATCTTTTGAACAATAGTATTTATATGTATGAAGAATGATAAAAGATAAAAAATAAATACAATTTGTTATGATAAAATTTTGGGTTAAGAAATAATTAAATATTTAACTTTAAAAATAATTAGAAATACCTTAAAAAGAACTCTTTAAACTAAAATAATTCTTATATACCAAATGCTATTTATAATTATTAGCTCAAAATATAACATTAAAAAAAAAAACATATTTTATAATCCATCAGAGTTATAAATATGTTATTTTGAAATCAACGGTGCTACAAAACTAAGATTTTTGAGTTATTAGGGAGCGTTCAACTTGAGATTATCATCTGAAATTTTTTAAAAATAAATCATCGGAACCTGAAAATATTATCATCTATAACTAAAGAAATTTATCATCAAAACAGAATATGAGTTATCATCAGTAGCCTAATTCTAAACCATCACCACCATCAACTGAAACCGCCTAACCTCACCACTACCACTACCACTACCGCCGCCGCCTAATCCTAAACCACCACCAACCGTCGCCTAATCCTAAACCAACCACAGCGCTCACCAAAACAACAACAATAACAAAAACAAACAACGAGGAAAATGTGAGAAGTAAAAGAAGGAGGAGGAAGAAGCAGGAACGGCAATAAAGTGAATATGGCAGATCTTGGCGAGGAATGAAATCGAGAAGAACAGAGCCAAGAACGAAAGGGCTCGGCGGAAAAAGAAATCGCGACCTGATGCCGGGGCAGAGGGACCGCGGTTGGTAGAAACTTGTTGACTCTGAACATTATATATGCATAATTATTAATTTATGAATATAAAACTATAGATATTAATTGTTATGTGTGTAAAATAATTATAGATATTAAATTATACATATTTTACCAATTCTACTATACAACTGATATTTTTAAGTATCCAGATAGATTGCTACGTTATGGATTTATGATGATGAAAAACAGAGCACTTGCGTACATACATATCGTAATTGTGATTTGTGGTTTGATATACGTTAGGGGTTTGTTTTTTGTGCAGAAGTCATGCTACTAAACATTGAGAATATTGTAAACATTAAGGAGGATTACTAAACAAGAAAAGAAATAGACCCGTTCACAAAGAAAATATTTTATTTTATTTTTCTTGTATTTATGCTTCCCGAAGGAGTGGAATCGCACAAACAAAATTTTTCATTACTGAATAAAGAAAGTGCAATCATAGTCTCCATTAATCATCCAGTCGTCTATAGATCTTGCTGATTATAGCTAATTTTTTTTCAAACCTAAATTATCGGTAAAGTTGTTCGCATTTGATTCTTTAATTATAAAAAGTCCTGTTGATGTGGTTTACCCTTCTGTCATCAACATTGATGATATTCCTAATTAGATCTACTAATAATAAAGCAGTTGAGTGTGATGCATAGTTTGGGTTACGATTTGGTGACAAGGACAATTTTGGTTGAAACTTGAAAGCATTGACACGCTTTGGTCCCATAGCCATTTTGGTGTTGATGCAACCACCATTTTGCCTTTTCTTTTGGAAGTGACTTTACAAGAGGAATAGATCCAAATTCAACTGCACTAATGAGTGTGGAGGCCTTACAATTAAACACCTCGTGCCCCCACCTTCTTTTTTTTTTTTGTTCTTCATGATTTTGTTGAGTGTTGACGTACATTTGTTCGGAAAAAAAAATATAGTGCTAGTGGCTTGCCTTAGGCTCTTAGCAGCAATAATCTTAGTTTATTCATTATTCCCCACATGATTAGCTTAGCATCCAATAAAATATTAAGCTATTGGGTAAGCATATTACTCTGTAAACTTCAACAGAAGACTGCTGCTAATTGTGCACTCATATAGATCACGACTAAGAACAGTTTGATGGGATTGAAAATATTATTCGTGGAAAAAGAAAAACTATAGATAGATTAGGGTAACCACTTGTTAGGCCCTTCCTGCCAACTTTCTAAAATAAAAGAGTATTTAATTTTGACATTTGTTAAAAAAAATAATATTCTTTCTATTATTACAATGAGGACCGAAAGTGAGTCGAGCTAGGCCAAGCTCAAGCTCAGCTCACGAAAATTGAGCTTGGCTCACGACTCAGCTCATTAACAATCGAGTCTATTTCTTAAGCTCAAGCTTAGCTCATCGAAAGCTCACGAGCCGACTCAAATAACATGAATATAATATATAATTTTATTTCAATAAATTATAATAATGTAACACATATATAAATAATGGTAAGTAACTAATAAAAAAATTAGCCAACGTCAATCAAGAATATAAAAAAATTCAATTTATCTGTAATTATTATTTTACCTTTATTTTCACTGTGATTAATATTAGCTAACTAATTGTTAGCTATAAATATTTTTTTATATATAAAATATCACCTTTATATAATAAGTGATTAATACTTTATACTTTGAATATTATGTGTATTAATAATTTAATAAATATTTATATATATTTTCGAGCCGGCTCACAAGCTAATGAGATGAGCTTACCCAACTCAAACTCGGTTTATTTAATTTTCGAGCTTAAATTTAGGCTCAAGCTCAGCTTACCAGCTCACGAGCTTAACTTATCTAGCCGTTAATGAGTCGAGCTCGAGCTGGCTCATGAGCTGACTTGACTCACTTCTAGCCCTAATTACAATATAGATCACACACATCGCAAGTTATTACAAATCACACTTTTTTTTTCACACGATATTCCTTAGTCTAATGAGTCAATGACTAATCCATCGTGAATCGAAACTCCATTTAAAGATTTCCTCCTCACTCATGGGTTGCTTATTACAAATCACACTAATTGCACCAAAATTCCCGACACTCAAGACATACCAAACAGCCCTTCCTACAAAAGCCAATAACTCAAAATGCATGATAAGCTCTATTATGCATTACCACTCCTTCAGAATGTGCACCGCTTCATAGCTTGTAAGAGGTCGTCAATAAGTATAGATTGGTCAATAAAAAATGTGATTAAAAGAGCCCGGATATTAGTGCTCAATAACTTTATATTGGAGTGGAGAGAAACCACGTTTCAAATTGATGTTTATTTATTCTTTTAGGAGAAAAAAAAAAGTCATTTTCATCGTATTTCAAATATGAAAAAATTTCTAGGCCCTTAAACTTTTAAGAGAAATATAATAGGTTGGTATGAAAGCGGTAAATGACAACATAATGAAAAAGAAAAGTGAAGAAATACGTCTAAAAGCAGCTAACTAATTGAGCACCAAAATTTCCAACTTCTTGTTGTTTCCCGGAGGTAAGAGGAAAAAGTAAAAGAGGGAAGTCTTCTAGTTTTGGAAGGAATAAAGACTATGACGCTGCAATTTCAAGTTGTATTTAGCAACAGTAAGAAAAGTATTTTGTTCCTAAAGTATTGATACTACGTTCGGAATGAACATGGAAACATGGACCTAAGAGGAACTTTTAGTAATCAACATCCACCCTCAACAAGAAAGTAGAAACAGCAAAATATCTTGTTATCTTAACCCATTACAGCTAATTGTTCATTTTTTATATTATTATAAAACTAAACAAGCACAGTTATCGGTTACCGTTTTCTACATCAATTATAAAACCAGACTTATATTTTCCTTTTTTAAAATGCTTTATACTTTTCAAAACTAATACAAAATTTAATGAGATATATAGCATTGAATTACTAAATCAGCACAACAAATTACAATGCAAAAGTAAAACGAACAAAGAATTACTGCCTTTGTGTAGAAAAATAACTAAATGAAGCCTCATACAGATATACCAAAAACGTGAAACATGAGGTGGTTCCTATGAGACTGCATTGCACCTTACTATGATGTACATGAATGTTTCAACTTCATGCGGAAGCTGGTTCAGATGCAGCTGCAGCAGCTCGCTTCTTGGCGAAATATTCTTCGGCACGTGCAAGGTTTTTAGCAACAGATGGCTTAACCCATTTCTTACGGCCAGGAAGCACAGTGAGGGAACGACCGACACTCTCTAGTTTCTCCTTTGCGGATGTTGAAAAAGCACGGGCTTTAAATGTCAACTTCTTACTAAGCTCTCCTTCCCCCAAAATCTGAAACCAAAGCACAAGTGCACAACAAACTATCAAATTATTTTTTTTTCTTTTTCTTTTTTGGTTATCTATATATCTTAGATATTTTGTAAGTGTTGTTGATCTATCAAAATTCAAAACAAGATTTGGGATCTTAAGAAGTTAAATTCACTGCATCATTAACTTGAATCAAAAGGCTTTCTTAAATACACTCGTTGCAAAGGCGTGCTTCTTGGGAAACCAGAAAAGCATTTGCAAATTACAGACATGTATGTATACACAATACACTAGAGTTTTAATCAGCAAATGCATGGTGCTCCATGTGCTAGAGGTTCAATCCCTAAAAATATTATTGAAATCAATCATCAATGTCAATGCGAAAGTGCAGTTGGTTCACCCAAATTTTGTTGCCTTCTGTAGAAATGATCCTTTAATAATTTGCAGTAATAGAAATGTCACCAGATCTCATCACTTCTTCAATATCGACCTTTTTCAACAAATAAAATGACTAAAAGTGTTTAGTCTCCTAACCAAGATAGATTTGGATAGGGGAAGGATATTCCATATTTGGAATTTCAAATCATTGACATGTCCGCCAAAATGTCATTTAAAATTTAACCTTACAGACAGATCCATTAAACATGAGTCTTATCCAAGAATATCTAGGAATTTCAAGGAAATTTACTCTAAGCATGAACATGGTATGGTTATTTTATAGTAGATGGTGCTAAGAAAACAGGGCATCCTCATTTGCTGTTCAAAGACCTATATCCTAATACCCTGACTCATTGCAAAAATAATCATTGAGAAGGAAAAGTAAGAGAAAATGCGGCACACGATTTACATGCAATTAAATCAATACATGATGTGTACCTTCAAAGGAAGTTTCCTTTCTCTTCCCGATGGATTAATCACACCCTTCTCCTTTAGTGTCTCAAGAGACACCTCTTCACCCTCTTGAAATTTAGCATCTTCTATGTCCCTCAGATTTACATGGACATATTTTGGTAGTCCAGCATGCATACCTTAACAAAAGAGAAGGGAGAATAGGGGACATAAAAAAAATGGTTCCAGAAAAGATACATGCAAATGCAAATTATCTTATGCAAGAAGGCTTGCTTCCCTTATTAGATACTATAACATCTTGATAGCATTGATTATAATCATAAACTCAGTTACTTGTAGGAACCATGCCAATGTACAGCCCTGCCCACCTAGACATAAAGGTGCATACTAAACCAGTGTATAGTAGTTCTCTTAACTAGGATTTTATTTTCAAGGAGAACGAATAACTCGACGCAGCACATCAGATGAAATAACCTTCCCTGTTAAGCCAAGACAACCACCAGAAGTGAATAATCTAGCATTACACTCTATCTAGTGGTGATACACCAATATTTTTCTCTACTGTTTGATTACTATGTCAGTATTAGAGGTCGCCTTATATACACCAATATTTTTCTCTATCTAGTGCTAATGTTACTGCTAACAAGTGGAGTTGTATGAGAGTAATCTCTGAGATTCAGGTCATAATCAATTGAAATTCAATCTAAAACCATGCCAAAGAGAAACAAGTTGAAAGGTGAAATTGGAATGATTTATAAGTAGGCAAAGCAGTGAAGAAAGAAAATGGAAGAGGAAGTGAAGAATAGCATACCGCCAGCAATTCCTCGGAGTTTGGGGATTCTACGGTAAAGTGGCATCTGACCACCCTCGAAACCCTTACGGACGCCGGGGCCAGACCGTGATTTCTGACCTCTCATCCCAAAACCACAGCTTGCGCCTTGACCCGCCGATATACCTCTCCCCTTTCTCTTCGCCTTCTTCCTCGAGCCAGGTTGCGGGCCCAGGTTGTCAAGCCTGAACCGCACGCCCGCTGCAGGGGCAGGGGCGGAAGCCGCCTTGTTCACGACGGAGAGGGGTCTTCTGTGCTGCACCCTAAGTGTTACGGTGTAGCCACATGGTGTGGAGTTCAATTTCTTGAGGGATCCCTGCAAATTGAAGATATGAAATAGATGAGCATGGAATGGAAGATGAGAGAGGATGAGTAAGAGCGGTGATGAAGAGAATGAGTGGTGACCTTGAATGGAGAAGAAAGAGATGGAAGCGTGGGTGGCTTTCTGGTGGCGAATGCGAGGGAAATGGTGGTGATGGAGGATACCGGAATTAGAGAAGCTGAAAGTGCCATGTCTATCACTCACTCCACACTCCTGCACGATAATTTCATGGATAGGAGGATAAGTTTGCCCACTTTTTCTTTCTTTCTTTTTCGAATTTTTATTTTTATACTTACTTCCATAAAAATTGATTAGTATTCTATCATGGCAAAAATCACGGTTTTGAATGTCAAAATTATGTTTTTCTGTATTAAAAAAAAGCTTTTCTTTCTTACTCCTCATTCCTCAATCCTGATTACCCCTTTTGTTTATTTTTTATTTATTTATTTTTGGTATTTGTTTATTTATTATTTGTCTCGGGCCATTTGAATTTAGTAACTTCTTTTGGGTCGTGTGGAATTTATTAAGTTATTCTCCCGGGTTGTTTTATTGGGCTGGGTAGATTATCTGATTCTTATTCCAGCCATTTTGCTTTTGTATATTTATTTTTTTAATCAGATCTAGTAGCTGCCCCGGATATATTGGGCTTTTAGATCCCTCATCATTTGTGTTATATATCATCAGGCCCATTAAAAACAGTATATCATTAGGCCGAATAAACATAAAAAGTTTCTTGTCCAAAAAAAGGAAATATTAAAAGTTTCAATACCAAAAATAAAACAAAAAATGTATTTAAGCCCCAGCGCAAAAGAAAAAACCTTATTAAACTAAATGTCCAAAAGAAAGAAAGAAAGAAAAAACTAAGAACCGGCCTCCATGATTGCGATAAAAGTAAAACATGAAAGGATCTTCTATATCAATAAATAAATAAAAGTGATAATGTTAAAGACTAATTTGTTATGGTCAATGTAGATTAAAAAGTGTGTTGGATTTGGATGTGTTTAATAGCATCCATATACATGTATCCCAATGTAAATGTATAGCATACCTGACATCATTTATTGCAACGAATATCTAAAAATTCATCGATCGTACGTAGATTTGTTGTATCATTTCTTGATTGAAAGCATTTGACTGTTAAAATAAAGAAAATAGGTGTTAGCAACGCAAGAGTAGTTCAGCCAGCGTTATTAATTAATTAAACAGAAGAGAAGAGAGCAGAGAGAGAGAGAGATGATGAGAGGAGGGAGGTTACGTTGTAGTCCCGGTAACAAACTAGCATACTTAAGTGAGACCTCTTATTAGGTACTGAGAATCATAAATATAGCATAGGAGAAGAATGACACCTCTTATTAGCTTGCAATGGAGTGTTGGTGAGTGTGCCCTCGGGGCTCGAGTGTGATTATGCTATCTTCATACCTACCCTTACTTAGAGCATACCATTTCAGGATATTTTTTCAGGTTTATCATGCTACTTAGTCCACCCAAAAATACATCATATCTTATATTTAAATCTTAAATCATGTGTCATATTTTTATTTTATTTATAGGCTTCGTAATTCGTATTAGGGTGCAATCGTAGGGCTGGGGAAATTAAATGCTACCCAACACCATGATGACATATATGCTTGTTTAGTCAACTGTAGTTCTTTGTTTCAGCAAATTGAGGTTACTGTAGTTGCAATTGTTAGACTCCATTTGTAACTTCATTCAGATAGAACTAGCTAGAGAGAAACCACACCACCCAACAAAATTAAGCACTTTTCCATTATGGTTTTCTCAACTATACGTCTTTCTATTGTAAATAGATAGATAGATTCCCTATCAATTTTGTTTATTTTATTTTCTTATACTTTTACATTTATATATATTATCATGAAGGCAAGCTACTATAGAGAAGAAGAGATGGCATGTGGTGAGTGGTAACATTCTTGTGAAAATTTTGAGTGCATCCAAAACAAATTAAAAGCATGGAAATTGAGGAGGAGAGAAGCTTGCTACTTTTATAAGAATGAAAAAATGGCTATATGCAAAGGGAAACTGCAACCGAAATTTCAAAGTAATAACAAAACATCTAGTCAATCACAGAAAGTTAGATGGAGGCTGAGCCCCCAATGAAGTGAAAAATATGAGGGAGGCACAGTAGCCATTGCGGAGCTATGTGAAGATCAAGACTAGTGAGTAATGAACAATATAATAACCTAACTCTTTGACGTCCATTTTTGGGGTCCAATAAGACCAATCAACCATCCATTCATCAATGCTTTATTTGATTATAGCACATAGGGGATAAAGACAATTATCTGATTCCTCTTCTCAGTATAAATATATATAACCCATGTTAGTAGTTATAGTGATGTAGCTTTCATTTGGTTCCCACGAGCTAGTACCTAATTGCTTCCAACCTCATGAATTATTTTCTTACTATAATACTTCTGTCTCTTAACTTTTTCCTCCAAACATCCAATTCCTTCTTGTTCTTTTCCTTATGTTAGTCCCAACCAAACTCACACAGGTTCGGATCGCTACATGTTCATCCAATTTATTTATTTATTTATTTTTATGTTATCATACGAGTAATGCTAGGTAACTAATAAAAATTCAGTCAATATCGATCAATAATTTAAATTTAATGTTCTATTTATTTAGGTTTCAAATGTTGTATTTTTAAAAAAATATTTATAAAGTTATATTTATATTTGATTTTCAGAAGTTTTTAATTGTGTGTCATAAAATATATTTTTTAATATTTTGAATATTTTTCTTTTAGATTTAATTTATTAGCTGATTAATTACCTATAATTTTTCTAATAATAATGTTGTATTTTATGAATTATAACATTAAATTACTACTTTAGAACTTAGGAGACTAACGTGGACCTAACAAATTAAATCAAGATGTACATATCTACAATAGTGATAGTTAAACCCAAGCGTTGTATCCAAGGTAATAAGGTATAACACCAATTTTATTTCCAGTACAAATCCAAGGTATAACACTAACTTTATTGACCCTAATAATCCTACACTTAAAATCTTATTCATATAAATAAATATCCAAAACTATAAGCACTAGCTTCATTGATAATGATAACTAAACTTTTCTTTTTATGTGTCAAATATGAACACCTACATATATTTATGAGATAAACTATTAAAATGTTATGTACATATTTAACATTAAAAAATATATTTAAGTATTATAATCCATAATTTCTTAACAAATATTTTATACTATGAATCCCATACTGATATGTTAATGCAAGATAAATAATTAAAATGTTGATGTTTAAAATAAAACTTATTAACTTGAATTCAAAATTTCAGGTTCAAATACCATTATTGTATCATCTAACATTTTTAAAAAAAGAAATAAGATTTATCTAATAAATATCATAAAAATGAAGGGAAAGTATATAACTAAAGATCATTAAAATAAAGTTAAAGTATATTTAAAAAGTATATTTGAAAAGCTCAAAATTGAGATTAAAGGTCCATCTATCAAAATGTTGATTAAAACAACATAATGAGTGGTAATTTGAAATTATCTTTTAACTAGTCAAATATTCAAAGAATTTGTATAATCAAAGAACATGGTTAAATTCCCACTAACACACATCAAAATTTTCACCTGCACACAGCTCCTATAGTTTAGCTTGTTTGACTAGGTGGTAGGCTACAGTGCTATTTCCATACCAAAACAAAAGAAACTTGTTTGTTATTAATGTGTGAGGTCCTTTTCTTTAAAATGTCATTAATTGTTTGAATAATTCTTTTATTTATTTTTTAAACTTAATTTGCAAACATTAAAATGAGAGTTATCTGGAAATGACGGAACATGATTAAATTGATTTGTAAATAAACACTTACAATACTACCATTGTCTATTATTTCAGTAATTATATATTATTGTTAGAAGGTTATTATACTTTTCAAACATTTAATGACCATCATATGAAGAGAAATACATTTTACCAATGCAAGAAATATTTTGGGGCAATAGGATTTTGAACTATATCAAATGAATCTAAATTTGAAGTATGTTAGATTGAGAATGGATAAGTAAACAAAAAAAATAATAATAAAGTAAAAACCCCATTAAAACTAAAAAAAAAAAAGCATATTGAATATGTTTATCTAAGTAGAAAATTGTTGTGGACATAGAATTTCATAGACTATCACGGGTTAGCAAGAAAGAGAATGAAGATCGTATTAGAGTTATTTTGTATAGCTGATAAAAAAGGATTGTTAAAACAAGCCCAAAAAAAGTTTTGAGAATGCCTGTGAGTTTTCTAAGGTGACCATGGCAATGACAATCTTGGTTTATTTAGAAAAAATATTTAAGGGTTCAACTATTTTTATTTATATTATAATTTGAGTTTATATATATATATATATATATATATATATATATATATATATATATAATTATATATAAATTTATTTTAAT
>JASCZI010211566.1:46117-59292 GCA_036250425.1 Stylosanthes scabra
TGTTACATGAATATCAATTTTAATTTATTCTAATCATTGAAAAGTGTTAGTTAAAGTTTAATATTAAAATATAAATAGAAGACATTGAGAGTTGATAATTAGAATTGATAATTAAAATAAACTAAAATTAATGGTTATCTAATATTTCTCTAAACTAAATTCTAGAATGAAAGCTAAGTTAAAGGCAATCAATTTGAATAGATAATTAGTTATAGATATGTAAGCTTTGGTAATGAGAGATAACATGGTAATAGAGGTAGTGTAAATTGGAGGGATGGGTGAGGAGTGAAGAGTTGTTGGTTGTTGGCAATTAAGGAAAGTGAAGGAGAAGGTGTCGTAGTCATGTTGTTGTGATTGAAATTGAAAGGAGAATTAATTTAGAGAGACACGCGGCAGGGTTGAAAGGTTGGGCCGGCCATGGCACACTGCTTGGTGAGCACAGCGAGAACGTGAATGTGAATGTGAATGTGAACATACATGAGTGAATGAGTAAGTGAGTGAGTGATGAGTAGTAATTCAATTCTGATGATGCGAATAGCCAGGCCATCACTTTCCCTGGTCACATACACAGCAGAAGCATCGCAGCAATAATAATAATAATAAGAGTGAGTTAGTTGCAATGGCCGATGCATGGAGCAGAGAGCAGTTAGATTAGATAGATGGGTGGACCATGTTGTCCAACTTACCTAAAACAGAAAAAAAGGGGATCGGATAGAAGCTAAGCCCCCACAAGCGATGCGATAGATCCTAATATCACGGAGTTTCACTGCCTGAACCAACACACTCACTCACTCACTCACTCACTCATCACATACACACTGTCGGGCATGGCCCTACTCCATCCCTTCCCTTCCATGCTTCAATCTTCATTGCCAAACACTCTTCTGCACTCTCATCAGATTCTTATTAGTTCTCTTGTGTGTGTGTCTGCCTGCCCCCTCCCCCGGCCCCAACTCCTTACCTTGTTTGGCCTCATTCAATTCAATTCCCACATGCATCATCCATGTATGCAACTACATACTCAAAGGATATCTCTCTGTTCCTTCTTTGCTTTCTGTTTTCTTCTCCATCTCTCATTCTTGTCTCTTGTGTCTCTCAATGTACTACTTAATCTTCTTAATATTCATTCACACTAGTGCTTCTTCCGCTTAGCTCCTAGTTTACTACTAGCTAACTGCCTTCGCTTCTTCAAATCACGCTTTAATTATTAAAACAAGCAAAATAGGAAATTGCTTGCTTGCCTTGTTTGAACATACATATACTGATATACAACACTGGACACTAGAAGACATACATATCTGGAGATGAGGCTTAGCTTATTGCTCCCACGTCTTTCTTCCTTTTTCTCAAGTCGTATATAAACCCTAAAATGTTTGTCTAGACACATCATATCATACACTACTAATAAAGCAAGATTCTAACTAACAAGAAAAAAAAAAAAATTAAAAGGAAAAAAACGAGTGATGATATCAAAAGTTCAAATAACATGCACCAAAAGCACTAAAACTTAGAGTGGATTTATTAATACTTCAAAGCTTATTGAGACTTTTTAAAATTATAGTTAATACCTTGGGTTTGATTAAACTTTTAAAAATCATGCGATTGTGCTTTTAACTTTTAACATATGTACGAAGACATCTTATATAATTTTGAGGAATATTGCATAACCAACCCAACTAATATTTTTAGTCAGCACTACTTAACTAATTATCACAATTAATATTTTCAGTTAGTATTTAACTAATTAGTATATTTTTATTGGTTGATGTGAAATAAAATAAGCCCTAATACAAATATTTAAATTTACTCATATCTTTTATTATAATATTTTAATTTAAGAAGTAATTTTATTGTTGAAGACCTTTTTTTTTTTTGTCTAATCGAAAATTATATTATTTTAGTTTATATTATTTTAGTTTATACTTGAGTCCTGATAAGCAACCAACAAATTTGAAACAATATCAAATATAAAAATTTGGGTTTTAAAAAAATCCAACAAAAACGTTCAAATTCACTCATTTCAAAATCCATTTAAAATAATTATTTGTGGTTTTGAATATGTATTTTATATAGGTTTCAGATATTTTATATGTAATAGTTTCGGTTTATGCTACGTATATATCAATATCAGTCACTAATGTATAATATATATTATATATAAAATACATATGTAGTTTAATTTATTTTTAGTGTGTATTTTATATTTTAATGTATATTATACACTAGTGTCTGATTTTGGTGTGTAAATAGAATTGTTGAATAATTTTAAATGTGCATTTGTATCTTTTGTTTTAGTTTAATTTTTTCAAAGTGAAATTTTTATTAGCCTATTTGTTGGTTAAGAGTTACCTATAGTTTTTTTTATAGATTAAATATATACTTAAAATTATCGTTAAAATAATCTTTGAAAAAGTTAATAACTTTGTGAATCCAATTCATAATTTAAATCTCATGCTAGGCCTGTTAATTATACCGACCCAAAATGAGTTGGCCCAACTTTTTAATTGTAATCTCTTAGGTAGTTATGTGTTTATGTTGAAATCAACTTGGGTTTATCTAGTAGTCAGCTAATTAGTCTGTTTAAATAAGTATCGGGGTTTGAATCTGCTTTGTGCATACAGTAGCGACAGACCCTTAAATAGAGTTCAGATCTGTGAATTAATCATCGACTTTCGGATTGGAGAATACCATCAGAAAAAAAAATTATTCGTGTTGAAAGTTGAATAATTTTGGATGATATAAAAAGTATCATTAAAAGTTAATAATTGTTAAAGTCTTTTGTAATTATGTATTGAGCATCTTTTATTATTGAAATCGCTGAGTTAGATATATATTAGTATTAGTTTGAAATTATTTAATCAATTTGTAAGTATTCAAAGTAAGGGAGAATATGAAGCATAGTCTAAAAGAGAAATCAAAGATGATATGGAATTGCATGCACCCAAATGCATAAGAAAAAAAAAAAATGATGGGATAAGAGGGGCAGGTCCAAACCAACCAATGGAAACATATCCGTGTTTAAACGAAATTCAAGATGAAAAGGACCCTTCATTTCAGCAAAATCAATGTGGCTTCTTTCTTTTGGTGTAGAGTACACATCACGCGGTTGAGTTCAATTCTCAATCACCATTGTAGATGGATACTACCATGCATGCAGACCCAGATTTAGAAATTGACTATTGAGGCGTCCTAATAAACTTTTAACTAGCTTTTTTCTAATCAATAAATTAACTAATAAATTAAATTTAAAATAAAAATATTAAAAACATTAAAAACAGAATATCTTATACAACATAATTAAAAATTTCTAAAAATTAAATATACATATAATTTCATAGATATTTTTTTAGAAATAAAACATTCAAAATCTAAAAAATTAAAACATTTTTTTTAAATTATTTGCTAATTTTTTATTGGTTACTCAATATTACTCACTTAAGAAATAAAATAGGTATCGTACTCATAAATTATTTAAAAATTATATCCTTAAAAATATAAGATTTGTAATAACTGTATATTCTTCTTGTTCTAATTTTGCTAATTAATTCTATAAAGAAAATTATTACTTATAGAAATGTCAAAATGGGTAAAATTATACGGTAGAAAGATAGAATTAGAATAATAATAATAATAATAAGTGAATATTATTCCATATTCAACTTATTTTAAAAACTCTAAAGAACAATTCTCAATTATTTCGTTTATTATCTATTATTACAATAGTGTTATATTTGACTTTTTTTTTGTATGCTTGAATTATGATTACACTTTTATTTATAATTTAGTTTTAATTAATTTTACTTGCATTTTAAGGTCGTTTTATCTTGACAACTTGTAAAGTTTTTTTTTTTTTTTGTGCGGCACGAACTACCCATTTTGATACTGTATTAACATGCACTAATGTCTATTAATTAATTAATGAGAAATGCTATCATTTCATTTATCTACTATTTAGAACAACAACAAATATAATGTAACTATGAGGTTTGGCTAGTAAATACCTTAAATTTGAACAAAGGCCAGCTTAGTTAGTAAATACCTTAGATAGTAAATATTTATTTATAAATTATTTATATAAGTCAATAATTTTTTTGTGAGATATATAAGTTAAGAATTTAATTTTAATGTAGTACAGTGCTTGCAGTTAGTAATGTGCATCCAATTGTGTAAATAGAATTATTGATAAAGTTATGTTAACAAAAATAATTATATTTAACAACCGTATAAATATTTTATATTCAGTGCATTAAAGTTATAATCATAAATTAAAAGATTTTTTATAACAAAAAATTGTATATCAGATTTCTCTTAAGTTTCATTATATATGGAATATATAATAGATATACAACCGCTTCTTAAATTAACTGCAAAATATAAATAGTGATAAGATTTATTTTTTATACATTTGATAGTGTAAAATAATTTTACACTGTTAATGAATAAAAAAATTTAAGAAATGAACAAATCATGATAAATATATTACTTACAATAACTATTAGCATGTTAAAATGAGTTACATCTTACATACACTGGTAGCTAGTAAACTTATGCTTGATAACCAAATATGATATTTGATGATAGAATTATTAGGTAGGTGAGCATGAATAATGAATGTTGGCTTGAAATTATTAGAGATGGATGAGAAGTGCGAGCAAGCTATACAAATTACAAAGGGACATGAAAAGTTAAAAAGGACCACGGAGGGAGGCAAATATCATAATTCTTCATAAATAAAGAAAAAGGAAACTTGATAAGGAAATGCAATAATATTATAATGTTACAATAATGCTGAGTAACTAATATTAGGGAGTCAATAATTAAGTTATCATCCAAAATTATGAGTTATCATTCATAACTCATCTATCATCATCGTTAAATGCATTAGTTTCAAAATATGTTGCTCCCAATACTTTCTCTATATTATTTAAACATGTAATGCTATGATGTATAAATAATTTTAGAGAAAAATTCAATCACAAGCGATTTTTATTAGAATAAATATAGTTAACTAATAAAAAGATAATCGTTTCTTTCTTCTAGTAGAGATCTCAGGTTTGAGCTCTTTCTCAATATATTTTTGGCAAAAAAAAAAAAAAAAAGATAGTCGACTTTTTTTTTTATAGAAAGTAGATCATTTAAATTTAATGAAACACATTATTCAAAATCTAGTAAAACAGATAATTTGAAATCTAATAAAAAAATCATACGAAACTTAGTGAAACAGATCATACAAAATCTTAAATACGCATATTATTAATGACGAGATAATCGGTGGTGGTTAATGGAAAAATCGCCAGAGAGTCGCTGGAAAGCTGTTGGCCGATCGATGAAAAAGTAGCCGGCGGTAGCGGCCAATGGTGGAATTAGGTGGGTTGTGATGGAGGTAGGTGAAATTATGGTATTAGAAGGATGTAGAAGAAAAATAAGGGTAAACAATTAACTTTTTTTTAAAAAAAATTGTCGATAGATTAGGTTTTTTGTATTGTTAGTTGATGTTAGTTGAGTTTTTTTTTAATTAGCTAGTATTGTTATTTTTATTTATATTGGTTTGTAATTTTGATCACTATATATATTTTAGGTATATTTGTTTCTTTTCTTAGTATCGTTATAAGATTAGTTAAAGATATGGGTATTGGACCGCTAAGCTAAAAATATGTTAAACAATTGAGTGAAAGTATTGGTTAATACTTATAAAAATTGTTAACAATTGAAGGTTATTTTCTTTTTTTTTTTTTCTTTTACATTAACTTATAAAATATACTTATTCATTGATTAAGTGCCGAGTGCATGCTAACAAATACTTTGACTACTTATAATTTTAAAGAGGAGCAAAAATTATATATATTATCCCTTTTATAATAGAGAAAAAAATCATATACAATACATATCCTTCACAAATTTAGTAATAATCTTGATTTTCTATCCGTATTAATACTCTTTATACACTAAATAAACTGTTTTTGAGAGAAATAAAGTCCATGATAATATATGGTAGCAATGCAAATTAAAAGGGCCTTTGTTTGTTGGGCATTTGTTGATAGTGGTAGTGTGATTCATTCATAGCACAGCATTAGTCCATTATCCCATTTTCTCTTTGATTTACTGGTCCGGTCTTGTTCACTTTCTGTCCTTATTATTAGTTCCCCTCCCTGCTACCTTACGTTACATCTTTGTCACACACAAACACGCACTGTACTCTCTTTCTCTCTCTCTCCCTCACACACACAGTATTGATTGAATGAATATATAGCTGTACGGCTATTAATATATAAGTGTGCCTCTCTCTCAGAACTGTTTGCTGATCAAGTTTCATGCATATGTGTATGTATTGGAGAATTGCATCAGATGATATCAGATCAGAGATGAGAGAGGGTTGTGCTTCATTCATAACTGTGATTTATGAGCTTAGCTAGTTGATGACATGAATGATGATGATAACGAGACCAGATTGCATAGTTCATACTTGCATACATACATATAGTAAATAACAAACTATATATTTATATATAAAAAATGAATGAATCTTTGTGCATGCTGAGAGAAATCTCTGCGGCTAAGTGTAAACTGGATGGGATGATGATCATGATGATGTAGATGTAGATGTAGAGATGAGATAGATAGATAGATATATAGATAGGTAGAGGTGTGGTAATAGCATGTAAAGGGGGCTATACACAAATATATTTATATAGGGTGCTCTTAATTATGTGAAAGCTAGTAGCAGTAGGGAGCACTAGGGTTCAGCCTGAGAGCTGAGATAGAGAAGAGAGATAGAGAAGAGAGAGAGAGAGAGTGAGAGGGTGAGAGGGCTCACCCTTTTAGCTTTGGTTGCATTGTGTGGTCAATAGGGTTATGCTCGCTCAATGCTGTTCGGGAATGCCAACAAGAATGTTTTGGTTCTTCTGACTCTCTGTGTCACTCTCTGCTCCTGCCACCTCTCCTTTTTTGGTGCCTCTCTTACCCAATCATGCCATCCCCTTTCTTCTCTTCTTTTCTACCAAATCACAACTTCCCTTCCTTAATCCCCTTCCCATCACTTAACTTTATATTTTCTTTCATTTCTTTTCTGCACCAATTCCCTGCCAGATTAGCATCTTTAAGTAATTGCTCAATTCAAAGTTCCTATTAATCGACATGCACAAAAGCAGACTGATAAAGAACATTATTAATCGGTACAAAAGGAAAAACATCAATTGCTTCTAATTAATATGTTTAAAAACCTATCCCCATAAAACTATCTTAATACCAAGGGGTTATTACCTTTGATATTAGTAATAGATAATGATGAAAAATTGAGAAACGAAACAAAAAGAAACCTTATATTTGAACCACTAACTCTCCAAACTTAAAAGCCGAAATATAGATTTGGTAAGTCCTCTTTCTTTTTTTTTTTAAATTGATTGGACTGCTGGTGTAACCAAAGGCAATATTTTTGGGCCCATCATTAGAGCAATTCTCCTATAAAGGTTGGGGTCTTCCCAACCCATACTTCCCTTTCATATTTTTTGACCGATTAGTTGAGCCCATCTTGTTTCAAAGAGTTGCGCACCATTTTGATCCAAAAGAGCAAGGAATAGAGTAGCTACATCTGTATACCAAAAAAAAAAAAAAAAACAAAAAGAGTAGCTGCATTCGTTAGCAAGTTGGATGGTCTAGTGGTTAGCTCATTAGTCCGCTTAAGCAAGTGTCGGGAGTTCAACAAACCCTTAAAGGAAGTTCAGATCCGTGGTGGATTAGTCCTTAATCTGTCGAGCGGGGATACCATGGAAAAAAAAAAATAGAGTAGCTGCATTGATGATGATATAGTACTGGTGAATGGTGATTGATATAGTACGATAACCTAAGTTAAGGTTTGATGATAACATCCTCAACTCAAGTACTAAGTATTGTATTGCATATGTTAGTGCTTGCATGCTCCATGTTTAAGCTTGCCATTCTAACAAGTGTTATTTTTTAATTACTTCACAGAAACTTCCTCTTGTTTTTTTCAAGATTCATACCAATTACCAAACAAATATGGTGGTTATTATACCTGCACCATCTCAGGCTGCCACTAAAATTTCTCACGCTTTATGTTAAAAAAAAAAAAAATCATGGATGCTACAGCTAAGAAATGCGCATACTTATTGCCTAGATAAAGTTGGTGTTTAGATTACATGGTATCAATAAAATCATCCAATACATGAAGCACAAACATTTGCGGTAGTAAAGAATCAGGATGGATTCAAGTATGCTGTGTATTCCATTCTATTACAATGTATACATTTACTAATTCTAGATGTACAATATAGAATAACTAACCTTGTAACCACAAGGAGGAACATAAAATTTGTTCAGGCTTTAAGATCTCTGACAACGTTCATTTGTTTCAAGCATTATGAAGATTTACCATCCAGCTTTAGTGATCCAAAATTATTGTTAACTAGTGCAGCCGCAGCACGAGCAGTTGCAGACGCACGCTCTGCATAAGCAATGGCTGCTTGAGCCTTCTCCAATACATCGGAGGATTGCGGCCTTGTCTCACTTTTGGCCTCGGTGGTGGGGACCTCATTATAGTTGTGGGACTGCTCAATTTCATTTGTATTTATCCAATAATCATTGGTAGAAGGCTTAGGAGCTTCAAGGTGTTTTTGTTCTTGCTTGTTATGCACGGACTTTATATAATATTCTGTACTAGAAGATGATGAATTACTAGTTCCCTTTTTCCCAGGAGTATGAGAAACGGCAGATCCAACATCAACATGTTTTGCTCCACCCTAGAAGTAATTAGAAAATCATAAACAAAAACAAAGAAAAAGCATAAAATTCCCATTGCCACAGTAGAAAAAGCCAGGAACAAGGTATAAGTGAAACATATTAATATGAGAAACCCAGCAAATGCATGGAAAGAATTGAGGAAGCTACTCTCAACAGCTAGAGTAACTTATTAGTTCTCCTTCTAGATTTATGATATCAGTCACAGACAAAGGTAGTAGTATGACCATTAAACAAGTGACAGCTCAATAGTCATATAAATGGCGTTCACCATTAATGGCAATATAGTACTAGTATTAAAATAATACACAAGAATGAAAGAAGAAATGATGGGAGATCCAATGATAACATTACCAGGAGATCTTCATGATTTTTCCTAAATTCTGCCTCAGTTTTAGAAGAATCCCATGTTATGTTATATTCTTTAGCAATATCCTTCAAGACCTTGAGTTTTACTTCTCCAGGTGGAGCACTAACAGAGAGCTTCTCAATTATCTGAAATAACAATATCAAGAGAACAAATGGAATGATGATAGTAAGCAACAGCTAATACTATGTGTTCACTACTTAAGAAGCGAAAACTGAAGATATTTCACCATGCGGTTCACGCCAGAATCAGGACGAAGTTCAGATACCGCAGATACAAACTCCTTTCCATATTTAGAGGTGAATAGGTTCTTGATGTGCAATAAGTCTGGCACATCAGAACATCTGGGAGCAGCAAAAATGATACTTGCAATGGCTTCTCGCAATTCTGGCGGGCACTCCCTGATATGTAGAGATTTGCAGATATCAAAGAAAAAAATAAATATCCTTGAGAACTGACCTTCAAACAAATACTTATGATTTGTATGGACTTACTTCTGGCTCTCAATTATAGGAACACGTGCAAGAACAAATTCACAGAATAACTCTAAAATTTCATATGCCTCCCATATGTTTTCTTCTCGAATGATATGCTCCACCTATTCAAATCAATGCAATCAAATGCAGAGGGAGACAAGATAGAAACAAAATTAAGAAGCATATATGAAACAGTGAAGAATTACCCGAATTCTAGCAATTGCCTCTTGGCCAGCCTGCAAGAATTGGGAAATCTCCTTGCGCATTTGCTTCAATTGCCCATCTCTCTTGTTTTGCAGCAGCTTAATGCGCGAAATGGACAAATTGAGACATGTTTTACTACAGATTTACCAAGATCAACAAGCATCATGTTTAGTTAACTAGGAGAAAGTTGCTACATAATTATTAATTGCAAAAGCATAGCCAAAAGAGTGAAAATTGGAATTGGAATTGAACGTTGACTGGCCTGAATGTTAATTATAAGAGCAACCATCTGAATTTGATAAACAGTAATGCAATATACAAAGGGAAAGAAGGGAAAGAAGTGGGAGAAATCACCAGCGAGTGGAGAAAACACCTCTGTTAAAGAGCTGATTAAGAAGTGACATCGTTGATGAAGATGAAGCAATCAAGTGATTCCCAAGTCGCAGATGGGAGTCACCACTCACCACGTCCACCAAACCTTCTTGTGCCGATCTCGTACACTTAAACCCCGACCCGAAGCAACCTATGAACCGATCCAACCCCGAAACAACTCACCTTTCAGGCTTTCACCAATAATAATTTCTTACGTCACCATCTAATTTCATAAATTTATTTTTATTATTTATTTTTTTCAATTTGCAAAAGGATTATCATTTGACATGTGAACTCTGACTTTGTTGATAAAATGAGGATTAGAATTATTAAGTCTATAATTCAATGAGATTAGAGAATTATATTATAATTTATAAATAAAAATAATTTATAATAATTTAACTAAATTAAAAAATGATGTTTAGTTTTCTTTTGATAATTTATTAGGGCTCTTAAGGAAGTTTAATTAGAAATTATCATTTAAAATTAAAATTAGAACAAATTATTATCCAAAGTTGATTAAAATTATTTTTCGATCATCACCACTAACAACAGCAATAACAATAATAACACAAAAAATACATTTTAACCCATTAATTAGGCGAACTAGGTCCAATATCCAAAAAATAATAATTTTCAGTATTTAAAGTTTTATTTATTTTTTTGTGAAAATAAAATTTTCATTTAATTTATTACTGAAAATTTTCCCTCATTCACATTATCAATCCCCAAATTTCAGAACTCAAGCCAATTTCACTAACGTAATTTATTAATTTTCATCGGGTAAATCTGTTAACTTCATTTATTTATTTCTGTCCATTTATTTCTTGACATAGTCATGTTTTAAAACATAAGAAGATCTAGACATAAAAAAAAAAAAAGAACATGAGAAGATCTTAATTCTGTTTCTAACTTTTATTATCAATGATACAAATCTCTTGCAAATTAGTTGGCAAAATTTTAATTTGTATACACTTTCACTGCTGTAAGCCCGTAACACCATAACACATGTTTGTATTGTTTTTGCTTTTTTTATTTATTATAATAGTATATTAAATAAAATTTTAGGATATTTCGTTTGTTTAAAAAATTTCAAGTACAAACAATTTTTATTTATATTAGTTGATACATGCATTTTGTTAATATGTTTCGGTCTTTTTTTTCTTTCATCAACAAATAAAAATATACTATTTGACTTATCACCAAAGAAAAAAAATGTTTATCATGATAACACTTCTCTCTAATTTTTTATTTTGGTCCAACAAAATTTGAAAGTTGTTTATTTTAACTTTCGTGACATTAATATTTAATTATCATGTTAACACTTTTTTTTGGTGACTATCATGTTAGCATTTTAACAAAGCAAACTAACAGAAAAAAAATTAAAATAGAAAATAAAAACGAATGAAAAGGATTTACAGACTAAAGTTTAAAGATTGGCTTTTCAATAGAAAGCAAAATATTATTTAACTCGATCTGATAATAATTCTAAATGGTCAAATTTCTATGTAGAACAAAATCATAAAACAATATGCATTGATTCTTATAGGAGTTATGTCTACAAAATCGATTTTCAATTTCACTTTATCATATTAATATATATATTGTTGATGAATTCATTGCTGCTGTGGCCTCTCAAGAAAGGGAGAGTTATACATATTACTACATCGCCAATAGGTTGAAGCCAACTTAATTAACTACCTATATATGATTCTTGATTTTACCCCTTGAAGCCATTGATGGATGACTAGAGCTTTTTCCTTTCATTTTCTTTTTTCTATGTGCTATATATATAATTGTCTACTCAATCAACTTGGCATCTAGAATCAAGCCATGAAATAATGTCATTATGGACAGCAAAAATTCTATCATCAGGTTCCCCTTCCAAAATGCCATGGTAACCTCCTTCATACATCTTGATAATCTTATCCTTACTAGAAGCTTTCTCATAAAGAAACTGGCTCACCAATGGATCTGTCACCTTGTCTTCTGATCCATGAAGAATCAATAATGGGGCTGAAACCTTATGCAGCTGTGACTCAATATCTTGTGTGGCACTTAAGAGTTCCATGCCAGTTTTGAGTCTTGTTGGATCATCATAAGATAGAACATTGTAGTTGGCCTACACAAGAAACAATTATTAGCAGCAGTTGGATATTTTAAGGAATGTAAGTTATTCAAGAATCATTTTATTTTATAAGCATTGAAGAATTGAAGGGTTGATGAGAAAGTAACGAACCACTTTTCTCTTGCCTGGTTCTCTGAATGTCAATGCGGATAAGTCTTTGTATGGGAACAGTTTTGCCTTTGGCATCACATTAGACAAAAGATCTAATGCCTTCAAAACTGCCTTAGATGGTAACATTTCCTCTGCAATCTTAACACCCAAACAACATCACCAATTCACATTTGTATTCTGATATACACAATAATACAATCACCAAAGGCCATGCCTCAAATGAAACTAATTCCATTCTCAAAAAATTTATCTAGGAATCCTTCAAATGTTGACTTGGACAAAGTTTCTCTTAGGCATAGAATTTTGCAGTCAATTGAAAACATAAGTACCAAATATTAAACTATCAGTAGCAGCATTACAGAATAGAGTTCTAATGAATTCAGAAGTTGAGCTTACTTTACACATTGGTGCCACAAGGATTACCCCATCCCAATTATTAGGTTCCTTCAAATGAACTTTAAGGGCAATGGCTCCACCCATTGACTGCCCCAATAGAAATCTAGGCAAATCTCTAATCTCAGGCTTTGCTGTGAATTGAAATGCAAAGATATGGTGACAACGTTATGCAATTTGTATATTGAAATGATTAGAGAAAGAAAGAATTAAGAGCAATTCCAACCTTTGATTTTTGCATATTGTTCTATAACATCATCAACCAGATAATCAAATTTAGGAATGTAACCATGTAAGCCTTCAGAAAGGCCAAAACCTGGGTAATCCATAGCATAAACAGCATATCCAGAAGCAGCAATTCTCTTGGCAA
>JASCZI010211566.1:59302-81264 GCA_036250425.1 Stylosanthes scabra
CCCTACTCCATGAAACACGATAACAAAACAATCACTAAATTAACTAGAGGTTCTGAAAATGAAAGAAATGAAGAAACCTTCAAAAAAGAAAGTGCAAGTGCTGCCATATCCATGGCAGAAACAGAGAACGGCCTTAATTGGAACAGATGGTTCAGGCATCCAGCTTTTGCAGAAGATTTCCAATCCCCTGGAATTGGTTTCGTACCACTCTTGAGTTCTGATCCCGGGAGGAGCATCCTAGCATGGAAGCAAGAAAAGGAGATGAGTACTGGTACTGAAGA
The DNA here is from genome assembly GCA_036250425.1 of Stylosanthes scabra. Taxonomy (NCBI): domain Eukaryota; kingdom Viridiplantae; phylum Streptophyta; class Magnoliopsida; order Fabales; family Fabaceae; genus Stylosanthes; species Stylosanthes scabra. The sequence continues at coordinate 59,584 of JASCZI010211566.1, forward strand.
TGAAGATGAAGATGATGAAGAGAAGGTAAGAGGTAACCTTGAACAAGTAATGGTCGAGGTGCTGGTGAAGAGGGAGGAAAGCAGCACGGACCATTCTGCGAGAAGGCGCCAAGTCCAAGCTCTGAGAAGCGATGGCGTTCAACTCATCGCTGACACCTTCGATGGTTGACCTTCTCTTGGCAGAAAGCACCATCACGTGCAGTGTCCGTGCTTGGGTCCTGTGTGGAGAGAAGAAGAGGCTCTGCGATTGGAGTTTGAGAGAGAAGAGCTCCATGGCCGATGAGATTTGACTCCACCGGAAATAGTTGGTCAATTTTGTAATTACACACACACAGTCACACCCTTTCTTGCAAGTCGTCCAACTACCATGTTCTATTAACTATAAATAAAGAATAAAGAATATGCTTCCACCCACCGTCCATGCCACATTTTACCATGCATTCTTCTTTCACCTCCCAATACTACTATATATATATATGTGTAGGGAGTAGGGTGCAAATCTCGTGTCTAAATAATTTGGACATAAATTAAGTCTACATACCCTTTCTATCAAGGATTGCCACAAAAATTCATACTTCTCAAATGTGATCATCATTCTATATTTCTATTTATATTTTTTAAGACCTAATCATTTTATAATAAAATTTATTAAAATTTTACTTATCCCACACATACTAAAATTTTAATTAAAAATTATGCAAAAATAATCTGTCCGAAAATAGTACTTTTAAAGGATTTGTAGAAGATAAAAATTTATTGGAAACCAAATTATTAAACGTAGAATTCTTTCTCGAAATCCATTTAGAGTTTTTCCCCAATTTTCTCTTCTATTTTTTAGTTTTTGGTATAGTTCTATATTTTTTGGGTAGTGTTTTTGGTATTCAAACGGGGCAGAAGCCCAAGTTGTTTTGGGTATTGTTATTTTTGGTATTTTCTCTTCTATTTTTATTGTTTCTATGAAACTTTTCTGTTTTGGACCATCCAGAACCCTAATGAAGCTACACAAGCCACACTAAATTATCATCATTCGTATGGATCGGGCCTATCCAGCACATTCCTAACCCAGTTGTTGACCCGTTGCTTTGTGTTTTTTTCTTGGTCATGGATAATGACATAAAGTACTACTATATAGTCTTTTTTGGGTCTAAATGGTTAAGATATTTGGACCCATATTGTACTATGTGGATGATTCTATGTTAGATTGGCCCAGATATAAAGCTACCCCTGTCTTGTGCTTTTATTTGCAAGTCCCAAAAGAACAGCAGAAAAAAAACATTGCTGACGGTCACAGGCCGTGTTGTTCGATCCATAAAACGTCATTATTCAATGCAGAACCTTACCCACAAAACATGATATTGCCAATGGATTTTAGGGACGCATGGATCGGATTGAATTTGAGCACAATTCTCATAGGATCGGATCTGCAATTTGGGCCTTTCGGATCGAATCGAATTGCAGATTTATCAGCTAAAAAAAATTAAAAAAAATAAAAGGGTTAAAAATGAAAAATATAATAATTCAAGATCCTTTTTTCAATCTATTTTTTTATATAACATTTAAATCAACAAACTCAAAATAACATAAATTAAAAATAACAAAGATACATTTAAATAAATTGATATAAAAATCATAAAAATATGTATTAATATATATATTTATTATTTGTTTATTAATATATGGATCCGCAGATGGCCACTTGATATCCGCGATCCGTACATGTTAATGTGAGGATCGGATCTGCACATTTTCGAATCGGATTTGATTTTTCATCGTAAATTTGTGGATCGAATCTGAACCATGCACTCTCTTACATTTCTTCCCACATTTTTTTTGACATTTTTGTTTATCAAATATAATTAAAAAATTTCCTTTTTCCGTTGTTATGGAGGCTGACAATGAAGATTAATTGAAGAAGTAAACAGTACAAATCATAAATCTTAAAGTAAAAAAAAAAAAAACATGATAAATCTTCATATGATTTATTCTAATAAACTAATAATACAAGAATTGTTAGTCGTATTGGGTCACGCAATTTGTCTTTCTTTCTTTTTTTTCTTTTTTCTTTTTTGAACTCCCATGGATTATCAATAGATACAGCAAGTTAGCAACTAATTAACACAGATATAATATGCATTTAGTAAGCACGCTTGCGCTTATGATAATTGACTATCTATTACCATTGGACGAGAAGACCCACATGCAATTTAGCTACAACATCTTCAGAGAGTGTTGTTGGTAGTTGGTTTTTTAATATGATGTTCATATATCTTATATTTTTATTTTCTAATGTGTACCGACGTTCGAAATGGTAATCATGGAGAACTGAAGTCTATGATAGACTATATTCAAAATGATAATTTGGTAGAGGATGTAATCATTACAGGGGTCATGATCTTCAACTTTTAAATTCATCAATTCCTCCATTCTAACATCACACCGATCTCCTTCTACACCCCTTTCTGAATTCTGACTTGACTACAACGTGTATTATTGTTGAACAATCAACACAGCCTTTTGCACTTGGAATGAAGATCATGCAAAAGACAAAAAGAAAAAGGAAATGTACCTTAATATGTATGGGTGAGCCTGGGAAGGGATTCACTCATTTTAATCATTGCAATTGTGACTTAACTCTATCTGTGTGAGAATGTAAAAAAGCAGATCTTGAAAATTTATTGATACTACTGGGGCCATACAACCATGTGTTTCATACTTTCATTATCATGCTTGACCATCAATTTATATACATGCATGCATAGTCTTTGCTTCAGATTTAAATCTCTATCTGCCGCAATTTAAAGATCCTTTTTGTTATTTCTAATGTGATTTCAATGAATAAATAGTACTTAGATTGCCCCATGACGTTAAGGCTCGATTACGATAACCATTCTCACACTTTTGTCAAGCAACGGATAAACCTTTCATTTCTTAGTGATTGTCTGCTAACGTATAAATATTTTTGGTAATGCTATTTTAATAAGTTTTGGTTAACCAAATTAAAACTTTATTTTCATGATAAATAGAATATTATTTTGGTGTCAAATAGCATAAAAAATTACACATAAATAAAGTTCTATTCGATATTTAAATAATTTATTATTTAGCATAGAAATAAATAACTTAGTTGAATTTAATTGGCTAAAATTACTTGTTCACATAGAATTATTAAATATTTTTATAGGAAAATTATTAAAAATTTTAATATATTCATCAGAAACTGTTTAATGTAATATGTGTTTATATATATTAACTATTATTTTTATTTTTAATCAATTTTTATTTATTAGAAATCAATAAGATGGATTGGTTTTTTTCGCTATTTTCAAATAAATTTTTAATATACATATTGGATAAATAAATCTTGAACAAATTTTAGTGTATGACAATTAAAATTTTAAAAAATCATTATAAATAAATTAATTTCTTCTCAAAATAAAAAGAAATCAATTTGTTAGATGAGAATAATTCTCAAAATCTTTTATTAAATAAAAATTTATTAATGAGTTAAGTGGCCAAATTAAAATCTTTTAAGAATTAAATTAAATATTATTTTTTCCGATAAACACATGCAACTTATGGGGCCCAATGATCGATGTAAATAAAAGAAAAAATGGCCCTTTAGCTGACATGTCACCTCCTTTGCATAACTTTTCCCGGATAATTCATACTTCATAGCAAGCTTTTTCTTTGAAAAAGTTTTTCTTTGACTTTTTAGACTTACTTTAAAATATATACAGGAATTATGTCAATAAAATAAAATAAAATATATACAGGAACATTTCTTATTGTTTCTTAATGGAAATTTTCAATTTTTTAACAGTTCAAAAAAAATAAATCAAGTTTTAACTAAAATAAATTTATCAAAGATACTTTTTATATAAAAATTAATCCAAAAAATAATTATTATATACTCATGTATAAATACATATTTTATTTAACTTATTTTCAACGTATATTTTATATTATTTATGTGTCGTTAATTTTTTATATATATTTAATGTAACATGAAAATTTTATTTTATGGTCTCCAATCATAAAGAAAAGTAAGTTTATAAACTATCTTCTTTTCTTTTATTTGTCTGATAATTTTAGTAAATATATGCTAATATATTTTTAATGTTTTGCTAAGTTGCTAACCGTGGAACATTTGAATTTAAAATTTAAATTACATAATAGTTTTTCTTTTAAATAACTTTCTACATCTAATACATTAAAAAAAAATAAAAAGTCTCATATACTCTTAAATAACACCTTTAAAATGTTTTATAACTAAATCATATTGTTATATGAGGTAAAAAAAAAAAAAAAAAAAAAACTCTGATAGAATATTTTCTTAATATTATTTATGAATAAATTTATTTAAAGTTCAAATTAATATTGGATTAGATTAAGATTAAACCAGTTATATTCTGTAGAAATTAAATGATATCATTTTAATTAAAAATTAATAAAATTTTATTATTTGAATGATTATTTTAATAGAATGATTAAAAATAATTAAAACAAACGTGAACAATGGAATTTCTCTTATAAGCAAGGTTCTGAAAACCGGACCGGTCATCGAACCGTTCGAGCAAGAGGTTAGAGGTTTTTGAGGTCCGATCGGTTCAACCGGAGGTTCGACCGTTTTAAATAACCGTTTTATAATAAAATAAAATATAAAATAAAAATAATGATAAAAAATAAAATTTCCTCATAAGTTACAACAGTGGTTCTAAAATACAACTTATAAATTCAAATAACAAACCATGGTTGAACCGGTTGAATATAATCCGAACCGTCTTCATGACCGGTTGACGGTTGAACCGGTTCGACCGTCCGGTCCGAACCGGTTTTCAGAACCATGCTTATAAGTTGATGCTAGTTGAAGATTGCAATTATTGAAAGCATTTAGATATTTCGGAATATACAGTAATTGAGAATTTTAATAGTTAATTTTAATTATAAAATTATTTTAAAATATATATTAAAATCAACCTAAATTACAATGAACTATGAAACACTAAAAATACTTCCGCAATTATTAGCGTCAAACAATCACATCACTAATAGCTTTGCGGACTTGGTCAAATCAATCTTTCCCCTTAGTGGGCAGTTAGCTATCCAATCTTTCAATAACTTTTCGTCCTCTTTTTAAGACCGATTTAATACTTTAATAATGGGTCGGTGAAACCTTTGATGTTCATTTTTTAGTGTATCTTGTATAGTTAAGAATTTTATATTTTTAACTTGTTAACAAAAATTTGATATCATATTATATTCTAATTTATATTAAGTGATTTTACTGTAGAGTTAGATAATATAAAAAATAAATTAAGATTATTTACTGATTTGCATCTATTACCTAACGAAAAATAAAACTAATATTATTCTATTTTACTTAAATTTCTAATATTTAATAGAAATTAATAGCTAAATACAAATTGAGTTTTAAGATTTTAGCCCATTAAAAAATCATCATTTAGGGTCATTAAATCCTCATTCTAAACGTACGGACTTTTACCTTTAAGTTTGGACTGTTTAAAATGCAAGGCTAAATTAGCTGAATTCATTTATTTAATTCTTTTTAAAAAATAATATTTATCCTATATTTTCTCTAATTCGACTCGAAAATTTGATTTACCTGCTTAAAAAAATTTATTTTTTTTCTAAAGTTTTTGACTAAAAAAAGTAAACATTTTTTTTAAGTTAAAAACTAAACTTTTTTATTTTTTTAAAAATAATTAATTAAACGAGTTCGCTTGTTTACATATCAAGCTGGCCATATATGGGGCAAATGAGAAAATAATAGCACGTACGGACTAATTCATAGACTAAATTGGTCGAATCTAAATATGTTACACCCCTCCTATTTGACAATCCTACATTTAGCCATGTAAAAAATATACAAAAAAAAAAAATTGGTGAAAGAAAAATTGAAGAACCACCATTAGAATTAGAAAACCAATTAAGATCAAGAACTATGAAATCAAATGTGCATTCGCTCTCAAATATTTATCTTCTAAATAATTTGACATAAATACTGCATAAATAAATTCTTCAAACACAGATTAAGAAGTTAGTTAATTATCTAAAATAAATGTTTATCATCATCAAAGGTTAACTAATATTGAGTCATGAAAAAAGGTTAACTAATATTTGAGTCAATAATTATTAAATAATAAAAAATATTATATTAATTTTTAGCAACACTTTTTTAAAAAATTATAACCTTTGTATTTATAAGATTCTGTTTTTAATAGAAAATAAATTCTACAGAGTTTTCGGAGAGAAATTCTAAAAGTTGATAGAAGAGAATTTTGTTTGGTTTGATAAGGCGAGTCAAAAGCAAAAATGAAAAATTTTACGGTCGCAGATTTTTCCGAAACAATCAAAATGCCCCTCGTGACCCGATTTCCGAAAATTCTTGAAATTGGTCTCTATGGATAACATTTTATCCATAATTAATAATAGGGATAGTAAAATATCATTAGAATAGATTTTTCCTAAATTAGTTAGTCGGTTTTATTGTTCATTTTTTTTACCGATACGGTAAAAGTCGGTTTAACCGAAAATGAATGGTTTTCGATAAAATTTTCATTTAATCATCATCAAATCTTTACCAAAGCTTGGACATGCTTATTTTAATCTTACACTATCTTAAAAATGATTAAATTCCTTAATTACCTTAATTATTCATTTTATTGAACCAAATGCGATTTTAATTATCTTTTTTTTTTAATCTCAAATTTTTACTAAAAATCCCTTCATCCTTAGCCAAAAACCGTACATCCTTATCAATTAAGGACACCTAAGTTCTCTAGACATTTCAATTAGCATGTGTTAAAATTTTACCATGATTTTATTTTGATATTTTACCTTTTTACTAATCAAATTTTTACACCTAACTACCCTAGCAAGCCACGGTTACCTAGCCTAAATTAACCATCATTACCTATTCAAAATCCAGATTTAACTATGTGGCAAGACACTTGCTTAAATCCTAAGAATTTGAGGTAAAAATTCAAATGTAGAATTCCTAAAATGCCCCCATAGTAATTCGGCCATGATGCCCGATAAATATCAAGTTTTCATTTCATTTTACCACCACCAAACACTCATACATTTCCTTACTCATATTTCTAACAACTGAATGCTTCAAGAAGCCAAGAACCGTGGCCCATTTGAAGGAAAAATAAGGGATTCTAAGCTTGTTTTATACGCAAGTTCACTTCTTGATAAACATATGAGTAAGGAAATGTACACTACAAGAAATGCGCTTGCTACCGGCGAATTTTTTTATGATTTTCGCCATTTTCAATGCTACCGGCGGATTTACCGGCGGATTTTTTCCGCCGGTAAAAACCTCGCCGGTAAATAGTTACCGATGAATTTTTCCGCGGTAGCAAAACTTTGGTGGCCAATTCAGTTTTAGTATTACCGGCGGATTTTTTCCGCCGGTAATTCCCCCGGTAACGTTCCAATTTTTTTTAAAAAAATAAATGCATAAAAAATTATCGGGGAAAAATCCGCTGATAATTCTCCCATAACATTGGCAGTAGAATTAAAAAAAAATTATAAAAGATATCAATCCATCTCAGCCTAATATATAACATTATGCAACTTTCAAATCGATACTCTAATTAAATAGATAACCAAATTTTACAGAACTAAATTTATTGGTTACACTTGAAAAAGATATTAGACAATTTTACAGAACTAAACTGAGAAAGAAGATAACCAAGCAAAATGACTAAATATAATAACTAATTAAGAAGGTAACATTTTTATAGTAACATGCATATTGGGAAGCACAGCTTTGTAAACACTTCCATACGTTCCTTCTCACTACAACAAACGCGTATATTACCGACGGCCATATCGACGGCTCAGCCGTCGATAAATAATATTATCGACGGCCAGACCGTCTGTAAAATTGCGTGGGTAACAATTCCGTTGGTAATTATTACCGACGGTCCCGATAAACCGTCGATAATAATAATTTAATTATACCGACGGCCCGACCGTCGGAAAAACTCCCGTTTCTTTTTTAAAATTAATTTAATTATACCGACGGCATGACCGTCGGTAATATTGCGTTGGCCAAATTTTAGTCATAAAATAGCCGTTGGTAAAGGTCAAACGAAAAAATTTTTTGGTCTAATATTTTAGACGGCTAAGCCGTCGGTAAAACTGGCGTTGTCTGAAACCTTTTTTTTAAAAAATTATCCATATTAATCTAATTTACTTTAATCTACTCAAACCTGGATATAAAATAAAGTATTTTTAATAATTGAAAAGTTCAATAATTCACCATAAATATGAAGTAAAAGAAAATACACACTTAAAAGTAATATCACAGCAATTCTAAAATACAAATACAGATAAACAATAACATAAAAGTCTCAGACATAGTCGGGGTCGTCCTCTGGCTGGGGGGAGCTGGTGCCCTGGTCAGGTCGCGGTGGGGGACTCTGGGATCGAGCAGGAGGCGGTGGTGGCGGTGGAGGCGACGGTGGAGGCGGCGGTGGGGGAGGCAGGTCAGGCATCGCCACTGAAGAAGATCCACTGCTCCGCATCTGCGTCAGGAAGCTGTACATGTCGGAGTAAGCCTTCCTCAACTCAGATACCTCCTGTGACTGCGTCTGCACGGTGGACTCCAAAGTCTAGACCTTCTCCGCACAGACGGCCTCCACAGCAGCTAAGCTCTGAGCATGCGCCTCCGCCTGCTGTGCAATCTCCTTGTTGAGCAGGGTCACCTGCTCTCTAAGATCGGGAGGACCACTAGTAGTGTCGTCGTCCTCGGGATCTACAAACAGGTGTGGATATTTATGGGAAGGAACCACATCCATCCCATAAATCCTCCCCCTCTTGCGGCCGCCTGCAATCCGTGTCCACAGAGCGTCCTCGTCGATCGGGGGGAATTCCGCTAGCATCGGTGGCCACCTCTCTAACCAGCCCCGATACTTGTTCAATGCATGTTGAGAATAATTATTTTCGAACTTTATGGCTAGCATTCTAGTCGCAATTGAGAGTTGAGAAAAAACCGAACCTTCCCAAAGCGGCTTCCTCACATACTCTAGTAGGTTGTAAAACCTTTGTGCATCGGGATTTGGATCATGCTGCTCTTCCTCATCATTTTTCTCTAACGTCTCAAATTGGGGGAAAGCATCCGCAACCATTTATTCATACCTAACCACATTATCATTCCAACTACTCAATGTTGGATCCTCATTAGTTGCATTGTATCCGCCAAGCCCGTACCTAGTTAGGTCATCCAAATTCCCTTTCCCATGCTGTACCCATGTTTTATAATTCGGCATGAAACCCTTCCTCAACAAATCCACCCTTACATCATCAATAGTTTTATATTTTGTGCACTTGCACTTGGTACACGGGCACCTAACCTTCCCAAGCCCAACATAGTCGTCAATGCTCTTACAGTAGGCCAAGAACTGGTCCAATCCAGTTATGAATGACGGTTTAAGCTCCCTCTATTTGAATAAACCCTATCGTACATCCACGAACGAGAATGCTCCATGATTATGTGGTATGATTTTTCCTACATTTACAAAATTTTTAAGCCACTATAATTAATGTCTTCTTATTTTATTCCACTTTTTAAAAAAAAATTCGGCAGAGTTTCCCCATAATTAGGACACCCCAGCAAATTCAAGGTTTCAAAAAAAAAATATTGTATAAACAATCAACATACAATAGGCAATTACGTTGATTAAACCTAGCCGTTCTATCCACCTTATTCCCCACACCAAATACAGAGCAAACACAAGCAATCTCCACACTAAACAAACCGGAAGGATCTCTACGCCCCCGCACAGATTCATTCTCCTCTCCCATTCTACAATTCTATCCTAATTGTTCAAGTCTCTACCCTAAACATACAATCAAATTGCTATTTATTTATTTATGCCAATTAAGTTACTTAATTAAATTTTAGATTCATATATGTCCAATGCTAAATAAATTAAACAGGTAACCAACCTAAATAGAGTAGGGTAAAAATGGGCAACGTCAAAAACTGCACAACAACGGACGATCCCCACCCTTCAAAACAGCGGTGACAGCGGTAGTAGTGACCCTATATCACTGAAATTCAACAACATTGCAACATTGAGAACACACATAATGTAACAAAAATGGGGGTATACAAAATGAACGGAAAAATTGCACAAAACAAAAAAACTAAACCGATTAAATCGAAGAGGAACTTACCACGAGTACAATGGCGGCGACGGAAATGCAAACGGAGTTCCGAGGAGGGAGAAAATGAGGAGAGAAGGTGGGTTGGGGGCGGTGGTGAGAGAGAATGGGAGGAGAGAGAGAGGGGTTTGTGCAGAATGGGGAAGAGGGAAGGCTGTCGGGGACTTGAAGGGGCTTTTATTATTACCGACGGCTAGGCCGTATGTAATAGTAAAGGCCGTATGAGTGTTTGGTGGTGGTAAAATGAAATGAAAACTTGGTATTTATAGGGCACCATATGAGATGATGTACATTATATGCGAAATTCCTAATCTCTGCTATTTATTTATTATGCGATAATTGTACGATAACTAGTACGATACTTTCGCGACCACGAGTTCAGAAGGTAATCGTAAGGTAATCTTCAGGCTTATACCTTATAACCATACTATCCAAGTATAATAGATACGTAATTACCTAGCTCTTAGTACCAGTCATAACGTGCTAAAAGTTGGGTCGTTACAGTATTCACTAATATAGCTATACTAATTTTATAAACCAATAGTAGTATTCCTATTTTTTTTTAATTGAGTAGTATTCCCCCTTTTAAACCCAACTAATTATAAATAAATATAATAAACAATAAATAGGCACTTACAATGGTGAAATAGTTAAACATATACTAGTGAGACATCTTATTAATATTTCATTTGCGGACCAGCCCTAACCTGCTCAAAGCTGATCGAAATAGCCCAATAGAATGATCTATCTACAACAAGAAATCAAGTTCATATCATCTAAATGATACAAGATTTTAAAATTTTTATCCGAAACTCATATACCAAACACTATAAATACTATAAGGGACAAAACCCCTCCAAATGTAACATTTTTAACTTTAATTTTTATTCCTTTTAAATCTCTATGCTAATTTAATTTAAATGTCGGACTCTTTGCAACTCTCCCTACCATTGGATTTTTTTTCCGATCTTTAAGTGAAGTTTTCGATCACTAAGCCAGTTGAACAAAGAAAAAATGGTTCAACAACATTGAAACACAACTAACCAAAAAGACACCATAAAAGAGAAAGCATACTTTCATTTATTTATTTTTATTAGACACCGTGAACAGTTCTACCTGAATAAACAGTTCCGAGCCACTATGTGATGCTCGATCTTTATGCATTTAAAATCATCTGGGTCACAATAACATGTATGCAAGTAAGGGCAAGTTATTAATGAGGTAACAACAAAACAATTAATATAGTACTTTATATGCGGAGAAAATCAATTTATGAACGAATGTGGGGGCCAAAAACTCACCCCGGCCGCTCCCACTATACATATACTAGTATGTCACAACTCACAAATTGAAGCGCAGGGCCAATGCACGCTAGCTAGTTATCCATGCATACTTAGTAGTGTATGTGTAGCTCTATAGCAGTCACAACAACTACTCACTATGATCCTTCTTGCTTGCTTGCAGTTGCAGCCAATGAGAAAGATGCATGTATATGGTTTAGGAGACTTTAGGAGTAGCTCGAGAAGAAGGCATATATGCAATTATGCATTACCAAGATGTGGACCATATCCCTCTGCTTGCTTTTTAGGGGCAGGGCGTCATGGCCTAATCACATCCCTTAGCTTCCTCCTCTATTTATATAGCCAAACCACACCACCTTCAAAAAGTAGTGATTAAATAACACTCTTATTGCTGGTACGTACATGCTACATGCTATAATAATATTATTATGTCTTGTTTGTAATTAATTAATACAAAAGATATCAAATTTTTTACTTGCTAACAATACTATTTGTACTTATTTTTGCTAAGTAGTATTTTGGTGAATTTTGTAAGACCATCATCTCAGGAGGAATTTATCAATTTATCTAAAAATATATGATAACATTTTGTATGTCATGATAACATTGAGGAAAGATCTAAATCATGGCATGTATATGCCAAAATACAGTGAAAAAGACAACCCCTCAATATTAATTACTTTATGTTTCGCACTGGCCTAATAACTTAGGCCTACAGTTCAAAAAAATTTTAAAGATCTAAAATAACAGAAAGTAAATCATATTTTAATAAAATAAGATAAATATTTAGTCAAACCTTTTTCATCATCTCAATTATTCAATACTATATAAACAATGGACATTTTTTCTTAGAGGTAACCTGTTATTCTAACTTTAATCCTTATGTCTTTTAAAAAGAGCGTGGAAGTTCCTTACAAGTATTCCACCAATCGCCTGAATTGGAGCTCCATCCTGAAAATAGAGGAATGACACCCATCCATCCCGAATTCACTTAGCAAGAAATTTCATTCCTTAACATTTTATTTAACTTAATATTCATCATTTTATGTACATAATATTATTATAGATACATACTCCTAAATATTTTTAAAATAAATATCACAATGCAAGTGCATTGTAACAAAGAATTTGATGTGGAAGCGACATTCCTCTATATTGTGCTTTGCTTGTCGTTTAAGTCATGTTTATTTATTTAGACCTGAAGTTAACTGATAGATCTCGTGGTTCTTCGCGGTTCCTCCCGACAGCAGAAGATTGCGAAAATGCGTAAAAAATAGATTAGTAGATAACTGCAACAAATCAAATTAAAGAAATAGGTAGTGTTGTATGTAACTAATTAGAGCAAAATAAAGATATATATATATATATATATATCATACGGGAACGAAAATGACATGCACACAACAAGCAACATTAGTATATGAAAAGTTAATTAGTAAGAATATGAAAAATTATTTGGTACAGATTTAAATTTTATGGATATAAAAGATTTTTTATAATATATTTTATATTTTACATTTTAAAAAAATTAAAATAATATATAGATGTGAACCCAAATATTTTTTTAATAAAATCTATATCTTTATTATTTACATCTGTACCATATAAATCTTATTTTAATTTGTATATATCAATATCGAATAATGCTACGAAATCAAGTTGCTAATTTTTCAATACATTAGATGAGTTGCCGGATCGGAGAATCTTACGAGGTTTCTTATTATAATCTCCATATGTCCAGCGCATATATTAAATTGATATTTTTATATCATTCCATATGTACTCTTCATTTATTTTATTTAATTTATTATTAGAGTTTATTGATCAAACATTCAAATGTTAAGCTGTGCAATTATAAACTAGATATTATATTCAAATGAATAATTTTGTTTTGCGATAATTATACTAAGCATTAATCTGCAGTTGTTAGGTGTCACCTATCAATTTGCCACGTGTGGAGCTCGCCACTTATACTCATTGAAGATATAAAAATGGGAAGTTGTTTATTCAGATAAGGGAAATGTCTGAAAATAAAAACAGTCTAAAGTAATCCAATTTTTTATTTAATATTAATTAATTATAGATGAAATAAATAAATGATTTTAAATATTATAAATATATAATTATAAATATTATATATATATGAAATTATTAATGTTTTATATAAAATTATGAATGTTAAATTAAATATAATAATTTTATATTATTATTTGTCTAACATTACTTTTTATATAATTTTGACAACAAATAAACTATTTAAGCTATGTCATTTTATTCTTTCAATTATCGGTTATTATATGATAAAAAATATTTCAAAATAAATGGGTCTAACTTATTCTAAAATTTAGTTTAAGAGGTAAAAATTACCTAATACTTATAAGACTATCAAAATTTTATATTTTAGACCATCTGAAATTCGATACACTCTTTCATATGCCCAGGAGGACTTGGAGTGTAAAATTTTGTAGATAATTTGATTGTGTGAGGGTGGCTCAATAAGTCTTTTTTTTTTAATATTTAGCTACGATATCAGGTAAAAAATTAAGTGGATCTAATTTATTTAAAAAATTAACTTAAAGGGTAAGAATTATTTCACAATTTAAGAGTTACCGGGTTTCATATTTTAGACAACGCACATAAGAATTGATTGTTAGAGATATATAATCATTTATGTTATTTTTATCTATTAATTTAAATTTTTGGAAGAAATAATTTTATATTATGGTATTAGAAATTATGATCGAAAAATCTTGTGTTCAATTTTTGTTAAATTTTATAGAAAAAATTTAGTATAAGGCAAAATAAAAAAGAAATAAATTTTATGCAAAAAATCACATAAATCTAATAAGAAAAAAAATATTGTATAAAATGACATGTTAAAAGATATAATCATTCATATTATTTATTTATATTAGTTTAAATTTTTAGAAGTGGTTTTGTTATCGTTTTTTATGCAATAAATATATTAAATTCATAAAATTATATTCTTGGTACAACTCATTTACTAATGAATGCTCTTACTTCAACACCAGTTTTTTTTTTTTTTTAATAGAAAGAAGCATCATTCAAAGGTAAGCAGTTAACTGAATGATTATTTTAAAATTCTATTTGTTTAAACAGTGCCGCTATTCCTACACCATTTTATTAAATATCAAATTGATACCTTTTAAAAATACGGTAATTGCCTTGTTTGTTAACTGCATTTGTTGTATTTTAATACTAAAATATATAATTAATTAATAATAACAGTATTTTTATACGGATGTAAAGATGGTGTTTGTTAAAAGGGTGTGTAAATAGCATTATTTTTGTTTAAAAGAATGAAAATTTTATTCCATTTAAGTTAGTTTATCTACTCTCTATAACTAAAATAGAAAATTTATTCGAAATATATTTTTATATTATTTTAATGTATAAAAAATGTTTGAAAGGCTATTACAAATCAGCCCAAAGCATTCGGGATATTTTGCATTTTTTAATTACTATCTGTAATGTTAAATGCAATAAATGTGTAATTAAAAATGCTAGGTATATAAAATAATGAATATATATTAAGTTAAATAAAATATTTTAAAATTAGTTTCTAAGTTATGGTTAATTTAAGAATAAAATTTAGTAGCCATAATTAAGAACTCATAATTTTTTGTTTTAGTTTTTATTTATATTTATTAGTTCTTATCGAACTAAGTGTATAATGTTATTATATATTATAAATATATAATTATATTTATATAAAATTATATATAGATGCTAAATTAAATATAATAATTTTAAATAATGATTACCTACTATGATTACTCTAATGTAATTACTTCCTAACTTAAAAACACCTTGTTTCATTTATGATAGGGTGACAGTTTGAAAATAAAAAAGGTTAAAATAGAAAAAGAAAAAAAAGGAGAATTGTTATGTTATATTTGCGTTATTAGTTACATTGATCATGCAGTACTAGTAGCGTGTAGTGGGTGTTTAAATAGGGCGTGGTTGCTAGTCCCTGGACAATATGTGAGTGCTGGAGCGAAGCAAAACAAAACAAAACAGAGAGAGCATTGCATTCAAAAGCTGGAAAGTGCAAGCAGGAATGATATATTGTGAGAGAGGCAACGAACAAGAGGTTGGATTTGGTGGTACATGTGTATTATCTGTCAAATGAGAAAGCAAACGCAGTGTTGTTGCAGTAGTAGTAATAGGAGCAGTGTGTGTGTCTTTGTTTCCCATCCCCTCCTCCACTTCCCACTTCCCACTTCCAATTCCAAATATTCATTCCACAAAACAAACCCACTCACTCACTACTCACTGCTCACTGCTAGCTAACCGTTTACGCCACCACCCCCCCAAACCACGCACTTTCTGCATTTTCATTCCTCTCTCTCTCTCTCATCAAACCGCACATACATCACCCATTCATATTTTCTTTTTTTTCTTTCTCCTTTAATTTTTCCTATGAGACTCTCTCTCTTCTCACTCTCACCCCACCGCCATTGTTACACCCTATTCACGCCCGCGTCTTCCGTACCCACTATCACAACAACCAGCCTCCGCTTCCCCCGCATGGACGCCTCCTTCCAACGCCGCAAAGACAAGGTCGTCGTCATCATGGGCGCCACCGGCTCCGGCAAATCCCGCCTCTCTCTCGACCTCGCCTCCCTCTTCTTCCCCTTCTCCGAACTCATCAATTCAGACAAAATGCAAGTCTACAACGGCCTCGATATCACAACCAACAAGATCCCCATTCACGACCGCAAAGGCGTCCCTCATCACCTCCTCGGCGACGTATCCCCTTCCCACGGCGACTTCACCCCCTCCGACTTCCGCCTCCGCGCCGGACAAATCATATCCGATATCACCTCCCGGAATAATCTCCCCATCGTCGTCGGCGGCTCCAACTCCTTCGTCCACGCACTCCTGGCGGAAAGATTCGACCCGGAGTTGAACGTGTTTGATGATGGTGACGCTGAGATATCGCCGGAGTTGAGATACGAGTGCTGCTTCCTGTGGGTGGATATCTCCTTCAATGTGTTGAGAGATTACTTGTTGAAGCGAGTGGACGACATGCTTGACTCAGGAATGGTGGAAGAGTTAGCTGAGTTCTTCGACCGGGACTCGCCCGATTTGGAACTCGACTCAGCCACCCGAACCGGTTTGAGAAAAGCCATTGGGGTGCCCGAGTTCGACCGCTTTTTTAAATTGTACCCTCCTGGTTGCAAGGATTCACTGCGGACGGGTGCATACCAGGAAGCCGTGAGGGCCATAAAGGATAACACGTGTCAGCTCGCTAAGAGGCAGATACAAAAGATCCACCGTTTAAAAGCTGCCGGATGGGACCTACGGAGGATAGACGCCACGGAGGCGTTTCGGGTGCTAATGACGTCAGGGCGTAACGGCGGAGACAGGTGGTCCGATGTGTGGGGGAGGGATGTGTTGGAACCAAGCGTGAAGATTGTGAGGCGCTTCTTGATGGAGTAGGTCTTCCAGCTAAATCCAGCTACTACTCTAACTCTTCCTTTTTTTTTTTTTTTCCTTTTTTAATTTCATTCTGTTTATTTTACCTCCAAAAAAGAGAGGGGAAAAAAGTTGACAAAAATTTGGGGGGTGGGAGGAGGGGGTAATTGTACAAAAATGGAAATGGGTAAATGCGAATTTGGATAAATTAGGTTGTGCTCTGCTCTCGGGAGATTGGAGGAATGGGAATGGCCATGGCCGTTAGCGACCAAATTTTGGTTTCTGTTTCTGTGAGGAGGTTCCAGAGTTTTACTCAAGGCAGGTTTTCGTGGCAAGAATCTAAAAAAAGAAAAAAAGGAAAAAAAAAAATATCGAGAATAGTAGTACTACAGAGAAATGTTGAGAATTTTTGTTAGCTTTAGATTTTTTTTGCAACCCTTTTCCTGAAGTTTTGGCATCCGTTGTTGTTAATTATTAAAAGGAAAAATATTGCAACCTGAAACTGTGAATAAATGTTTGTTGCTGTCCAAGTTATTCATGTGTTTCCCACTCTTGTTTGTTTGTGTTCTCTCTCACTCATATATTGGGCGTGGACGTTGAAATGATGAGCAAATCACATAACATAGGGAACCTTCTAACAGCAAGCAAGGCACATATTTATTTATGTTTGGTATATACCAGTAACATATAACCAATATTAATAATTAATTAATAATATAAAATGGGTAGAAAAGATGAGAGGAGAATCTTATTGTAAAATGCGGATTAAGGTTTAAGGAGTTGGGGATGGCACCCAAATTCTCTCCAACCCCACTTTTCATTCCTCTCCTCTCCTTCAATTAACTAAAGGACAACCATGCGCTTTTTCTCCTTTTTCCTTTTCACTTTTTTTTTCCTCATATTTAATTCTTCTTTTGTTTTAGGACGGAGTATGTAGTATGTACAACATTATCATTTATCAGGAGGGGAATGACTCTGATGAATTTGTCTCGGCTTGGAAAGAAATCCTGCTTTCCTTCCATTTTATTCTTTATGTCTTGAGTCATTTTGCATTTATGCTCCCTGAAAATTTCTCAACTTGTTCAGCGACAGTGACAAAACATAAATATCAGAAACCGCTTCTAATTAGATGAACGGAATTCTTGGTTTTATAGTATAGAGAGTACAATACCAATTTTCAAAAGCACCACCTAAACCTCAACAGTTTCCTTATTTTATGAGCTTTTGAAACTTGTTTTTGACTTCCTCAGCTTTATGTATATCCTACCGTGGCCATGGAGTCATGTAAGATCTTAATAAGGGACCCTTTAATAAACCTACTAAGAGGTACCCTGCACCTAATGTCTTGTCCGTGAAAGAATGATTTGGATTAGAAAAAATATAGTTAGATATAAAATGTGAGATACTAGCTATTCCCTTACCTTCCATTATTGTTCTATTCATCGTTATATAAAATAATATAGTTGCCACATAAATTGGGACTACAACTAACTAAACACACAATGCAACTCTTTTATTAATTCTCCTTCTATTATTGTTTAACATAATTATTCTCCTTTGCTTTTGTGCAATTATGAAAAAGGCCCATGACATTTATTTTTATTTACTCATGCTCCATCAATAGACTAACAGCACATATATATATAATACCGCTATAAAATATTATATTGATATTGATAATATTTAATTTAACTTAGAAGATGTTCACATAGTGACTAATAATTTTTTTTATATAATTTGTCAATGAACCAAAATAAAAAAAAAGGGAGAAAATAATATTTTCCAAGCCTTATCCACTGAATTGCAGGACAATCGAGTGATTTGGAAGTAGTATAATATATATGAATTAATCTATGTGTTTCATCGTATATATCTTTATATACTTATTTTTTTATATTTTTGCATTGTGATACATTATTTTTATGCTATACGTAATTTCACGTATTTTATGATTTTTTTTATGTTAAATGATATATATAGAGATGTATAATGACACATGTAGTATTACCTAGTATTACCTAATATATAAATATAAGAATAATATAATAATAAAAAATTAATTATATATTAATTTTATAATTAAAATCAATCAAAATTAAATACTAGAAGCACTGGAATATTAATATGCCACGATTTTTGCAAAATACCGGATAATTTTCCGATAATAATATTATCATATAATTTCTAATATAATTTCTAGCATAAGATAGTACAACAATTCTATATGAACATAAAATCAGTCTTCTAACTCGAGATATTATTCCTTTCCAGTATTATGACCTCACCGTTACAAAATTCAAGTGGCTTGACTTGTTATGCATCAACAACTATCCAACAAGTGCGCCTTTCGGAGCTAAGGAGAAAAGTCCTCAACTAACTTCTCCGATCCCATAGGATCGGACCATATGCTATTTTGTTTTCTCATATATACTAAATACATTAACCATAAATAAATAAAAGAACAAAATAATCATAACAGCCTGTTTATATCAATTCTCAAAATTCATACCATAGAGTACAATAAAAGAAGGTGAGAGGATGGAATGGATCACCGGATCCATAGGACGAGTTTTCCACGACAAGAGGTTCAGAGAGAGCGAAGCTTTATGCAACGCTGCTAGGGTTTTAGGGATGTGCAAACATTTCATACCCTTAGGGTAAAAGATTTTTCAAGTACTTTTCTACTAAATTATAGTTTGAAATTACTATATTCAGTTGGACTAAATAACTTAACGAAAATAAAACAATAGACTAATATTTTCACTTGAACTAATTAATCACACCGTATACAAGAGTTTTGAAAGCAAGTAAATGATAAGTAATAACTTTAGATGAAGGTTCCTCTCTCTGTATCAAAATTAATTTGTTTTTGCAAAGAGAAAAAAAAAACTAGTAGTTAACTGTTTGAGTAGTGGTGATGCGAATGAATGAAATGAATAGTAGTAGGTCTGAATGCTATAGAAGTTGTTCGAGAACCGAAACATGTGCTGAGGGTGAGGTTGGTTCTCTTGACTCTTGAGGCTCAGGGTGTCCTTTTAGATGATGTTGATGTGGTTCAGTTTGTTGGAGCCACAGGGGGAGGGGAGTAGCAATTCGTTTTCATAGAATTAATTAAAGGCTATTGATGAGCATAGGGTATATAGTATAGTGTTATGAGTGCAATTCAGTACTTGTCATGTTGTTAAATGTAGGTCGCAATTAATATGGAGCCAAATTCTTGGGAACACAGATGTAGGTAGGAAAGTAATGAGTTGCTGCAACAATGCACAAGTCCCATGAATGCAACAATTTAATTTTGTGTTATATATATATCCATCTTTTTAATTCTTCTATTCTTCTTCATCCATCCCCCACACCCCACAAGATTTTCGAACCTCTCGTGTGGGGGGCCGTCTCTCCCATACATGCTCTTTGCTCTCAATATCTTGGGGGAAAAGGGGTCCCTGCATTTTTAAGGCAACATGTTCCTTTCCCCCCTTTTCAGTTTTCTCATCACTTTCTATATTTGATCACAGATAAATTCTCATGCTAATATTTTATATTTTTATATTTTAATATTAAAAACTCATTAATGAGGGATAAAAAAAAACTTTTTATATTATAATAAGTTTTAAAAGCTAATATTACACAATCAACATTTGTCATTTTATAAATATAAAAAAATTTGGATCTTTTAAATATAATAATTTGCTTATTCAGTAGAGATATAAATTGTACAAATATAAGTTTATTTATTAAAAATGTGAAAATTACATCTTTATTTTATTTTAATTTTTGTGGAATATAAAAAATAAAAAATATGTTGTAAGATAACTTACATATGTACCAAATAACTTTTATATAATAATATCCAAAATTAAAATACACATCAAAATCCAAACTCAACAAAAATTATCTAAAACTATTGAAAAATATTTTTTTGTTATGCTAAATGTACATTAAAATCCAGCCATTAATTTAACAGTAATGCTACACATTCAAGCAATTTGACCAACCAAGCTCATCCAAGTATTTTTTCCCTACTCTCACCACCACACGCGCGTCTCCCTCACGCGTTTCTTCTTCTTCTTCTTCTTCTTCTTCTTCTTCTTCTTCTTCTTCTTCTTCTTCTTCTTTTTCTTCTGCAACTGCAATTGCAACTGCAACTGCAACGCCTCTCCTCCTTCTTCTTGTGCAACGCCTCCATCTCCTTCTCCTTGCTGCTGCCGTCGTCATCGTCGTTGCAGCCGCCATCATTGTCGTCGTCGTCGTTGCCGCCGCCATCATTGTCGTCGTCACTATCATCTTTTTCTTTTTCTTCCTCTTCCTCTTCTTTATCCTCTTCTTCTTCATCTTCCTCCATTGTTTACGTTGTTGCTGTTGTTGGTGTTGTTGGTGTCGTTGTTGTTGATGAAAAATTGAATTGGATATTCTAGGAAAAAAGAAACGGATTTTGAATGAAAACAGAAACGGATTCGGAATGAAAACAGAAACAGATTTTGAAAAAAGAGAAACGGATTTTGTATGAAAACAGAAACGGATTTTGAATTAAAAAAAACGAATTTGATTTTCACAAAAATTGAAATGGATTTTCATGAAAAAAGAAACGGATTTTGGAGAAAAAAGAAACGGATTTTCAAACGTGAGCTATTAGCTTCCCACGCATATGCGTGGGCTTCTACACCTATGCGTGGCTGACTGAGGCTTGGGGGAGTCTTGGTCACGTTTGGGCTTGGCTAGACGTGACTCTGGAACGTGA
>JASCZI010211566.1:82025-101593 GCA_036250425.1 Stylosanthes scabra
AAAACGGATTTTGGATGAAAAGAGAAACGGATTTTGAATAAAAAAGAAACGGATTTTGAATGAAAAGAGAAACGGATTTTTAATGAAAACAGAAATGGATCTTGAATTAAAAAATGAATTTGATTTTCACAAAAATTGAATTGAATTTTTATGAAAACAGAAACGGATTTTGAATGAAAATAGACACTGATTTTTAATGAAAATAGAAACGGATTTTGAATTATTGGAAGTTACCACTCAAATGTACTCCATCTTCCTGTGCTACACCTCTTTCTCGTCTTCCTCCTCGCCGTTCCTATTGTCGATGCTATCTTCTTCTCTGTTATCGGCGTCTTCTTCTTTTCTGTTGTCATCGTCACCATGCTGCCCGCTCTGTTGTCGTCATCGCTGTCGTCGCCGCCGCTGCCGCTTCCGCAGTCATTGTCATCGGAAGAGGCAATGAGAGTTGACGGAGAAGAAGAAGAATAATTATGAGAAGGAAGAGGAAGAAGAAGAAGTTGCAGAAGGTGGAAGGAGGAAGAAGAAGAAGTTGCAGAAAATGTTATATGAAAAGCACGTGGAAATTTTTAATTTGGTTGGACTTGGTTGTTAAAAATGCTTGGTTGTCTATAATTATTCTAATATAAAATATACATTAAAAATAATTTAAAAATACATGTATATATATATAAATACTTAGTAACTACCTAGTAATCAATTTGATAACTAAATTTTGGTGTCCAAATAATATTTTTTATTTTTTTAAATAGGTTTTGCACTAAATTTATTTAACCTGCTATAATATTTGGTTGAAATTGACTATTATAATGATTTTTAGAATTGTTGTTATAAAAAATTACAAATATATTTTTGAAATAAAATAGTGGTCAATTCTTCTCGAAAGGGAAGGATAGCAAAAAATGACACCCCCAGGATGGACCCCTCCTCTACTTTTGCTCATGCATCTCTTTCCATCATAATAAATTTTTCTCACCAAACCATACATTCAAGATGCATTATACTCAACATAACAAGAGAATATCACACAGCCTTCTTTGATTATTTGATTTTCTGTTTATTTCATAAAAAAGTATAATGAATTAATAAATGTTATAACTTAATTAATGACACATATCTCAGACTCTAATAATAATGATTGGAAAACACAAGATGCAATTAAAGAAATTTAAGCAAACATAAATGTTCAAGTGGCAATAAGCAAATTCATACCCAAGTCAAGTCTACTTAATTAGTTTGCAAGATAGTAGCTGCTAGTTGCTATTACTAAACACAAAGTTGCCTAAAGCATGCATGTTTCTCTTGTTCTTTGGTCCAACTAAGTAGCACAGTGTGGTTGTATTTTCATGATTACACGTTCTGCAACATCATCATCATCATCAGTTTTTAAGAATAGCTCTCTTAGTAGCTAGGCTGCATCATCAGCATTATAATTATTATTCAAACGCGTCCTAGAAGAACCCAATTTTTTCTGACATGGATCATAGGTGGAAGCACATACATAAAGTAGTTTAATTTATTAGTTAGCTGTATGAGGATTGAGGAGCCAATTTGTCAAGTAATTATTTAATTTAATGTTACACTTAATAAGTGGGATCATGACAAAGCAACGGGGTTTATCTATGTCACGCCACTATATAAAAGGAAGGGATTAAATTTAATTTTTAAGCAAATGGATCATTTTAATTTGGCTAAACTACATACAGCTTGTGGTCTCAGATGGAACATAATAATGGGGAACGTTCAAAATTGATTGGAGCATGTGCTGTGTTATGTGTACAAGCCAGGAAATTCTCCATTAGTACTGCATTCATATAACAAAAGTCCAAAATTAAGGTTAATCATAACATGCATTAGATTCTCTTTTTTAATTAAGAACAAACGACAAATTAAAGAATAAAAATATCGTTATTATTACTATTTCTATCAATTGAGACTGTAAGTAAATAATTCCTTTTTTTCCCATTTAGTTTCTGCATCTACTACTAATAACTCATTTTTCTTAATAAAATTAAGGAAATATGTACTTTGACATGAAATACATCATAGTCAAAGATGATCTTAATTAGTTAATGGCATTGAAGGGCACAGGGGAATTAAAGAATATGCCATTATCTCATTCCGCATGCTACTAAAGGATAAATTATGGATCGCTAACTTAAAAAATGTGTGTTCAAACTAGTATATAT
The DNA here is from genome assembly GCA_036250425.1 of Stylosanthes scabra. NCBI lineage: Eukaryota > Viridiplantae > Streptophyta > Magnoliopsida > Fabales > Fabaceae > Stylosanthes > Stylosanthes scabra. The sequence continues at coordinate 84,212 of JASCZI010211566.1, forward strand.
GAAATTATTAACACTAAACATTTTTAATGAGAGAATGTCTTGTTTAGTACAATGATTATAATGGCTATTAGCCACTACAGTTGAATGTTTCTAACCAAAATTTTGATGATGTTTCCTTTTTCTTGAAGTAACCATGCTTCAAGTTATTATTGGCTCTGACTAGAATAAGGTTTCCCATGTACACAAAACCTAAAAGAAATAGCATATGCAAAAGGTAATTTTCCCTTTATACCCACAGAAATTATTTGTGAGGAGAGTTTAATGGAACCTACTAATTCTCCATGAATATGAGGACTCGCCCTCACAAATAAATGGGAACCAAGGTGAGAATTGAAGTATTTGCCCTATGTAAATTTGCTAAATTCTCATCAAAATAAAATTACATAAAAATCTTAAATAAATTTGTTTAAATATGTTAACTTTGAATTTGATGTTTTAATATATTAAATTTTATTATGTTATAATTTATTTTTATTTTTTGTTAAATTTATTAAAGTTTAATATTCATAGATATTTGCATTTATATTTTCCATGAGGAGTATTAAACGAGGACGTACAGATGAAGATGGGCAAGAATGGAAGACAATATTATAAACGAGGACGGAGCAAAGAACTCATGAATTTCTATTGCTATCCCTGATCTTTACTTGCAAAAAAATAAAGAAAAAAAAATGATATGAGAAATGTCGTCATTAATCATTTTGAATTTATCATGCATCTTACAAAAAAAAATTGTATTCTATTATTGCAATTTGGCAGAAGATTACAAGAGATCTAGCAACTTCACTATTCTATATTAGACCAATAATAATAATAATAATAACTTTCCATAAGTTTTATATACACATATATATCTCAGGAGGATGTGGATTGTTGAAAGACCATATAAGATACGGATCTCGTATATTGATAAATCAAGTTATGAATAATAAAGGTTTTCCATGTGGGAATCTCTTTAGTTTATAATTAGGAAATTTGTTAGTTAGTGGTGACCACTTTTTTCAGTTGAATATTTTAACCTAAAAAAAATTACTTTCCCTTATTTTCTAGACTATCTCTCGAAGTAAACGTGGTCCACAGCTACTGGAGAACCCAATCATAAAAATAGATACTGTTTGACTTAAATGAGAATGACATTTTATACAGCAAGTGTAGGAAAATATTTTGTATTAATAGATCTGAAATTATTATATATGCAACTTATAAAAAAAAAGTTATAGTTGTAATTTGGCGAAAGATTACAAGAAATCTAAGCACAATTCCAAGAATTTTATATGATACAATATTAGTCAAAGTAAGGAGAGACATTAAACGTAGTTGCAATATTGCAATTTGCAGCATCTGAATGGCTGGCGACATATTGGCATGAGCTACTTCCTAGCTGGTTCTCTATATCCCGCTCATTTTAATTAGGCTAAATTATTTTATTAATTTCACCAAAAGTAGGTTTTTATAATTTTTTTCTTTTAATTAAATGCATATATAATATTTAATTTTCAAATTAAGTTTATATCAGACACCAAAAAAAAATTAAGTTTATATCGTAATAAAAAAAATTAAATTTAACAAGCTTATGTAGTATAATATTTTTTTCTGTAACGGAATATTTTATTAAATTTAGTTTTTTTTTTTAACAATAGAGACCTAATTGAACTTTTTTTATAATAACTTAATAAAAAATTTGGTAAAATTATACTCATAGACTAATTAAATCTTTTAATTACAGTGAGAGTGTGACACTTTCAAAAGGACTTACTTGTTAGTTACTTGCTAAATATATAAGAATTAGCATAATCAATTGAGATGAGATTGAAACAAGAATTAGTAAATTGGCAAGCGGGGGGAGGTTCTAAACTTGTTGTAGAGAGGATTGAGGAATGAATGGAAGGAATTTGGGGTGAGAAAGAGAAGGAAAAGAAATAGAAAAATATTAGAGTGGAAGTAGTAAGTGAAATAATGTGGGTGTCAGTCCTGGTTGGAAGTGAACATGCTGGTTTTAATGAGGCTGTCCTTCTAAGAATGTTAGCTTCAAGAATTAAGTATTGAAAAAGCAAACAATAAATCAATGACAAAAAGAGTGCGTGGGATGGGAGATCCAAGGAATAAAAAGGACAAAAAACAAATGCTTCGAAAACAGAGTGGCCCCTGCCCTGGCCCCTGCTTCTGTTCTCTGTTCTCTGTTGAGCTTCATGGCCCGAAGAGGAATAATGGAATATTATTATATATGGACTGAGAAGTATCAAGTGTGAACTGAGAAGAAGCAGCAAGAAGCAAGAAGCAACACATGATGGGCAATTGTGGCAGGGGTGAGTGTGCGCGTGCGGCTTGTCTTTGCGCATGATCCTATAACACACCCTAATATATTATTTAATAAGCCCGGTTATGGTTATGGGGGTTGAACCACGGAGGGGCATGCCAATGCCATGGTTGGCTCTGGATTCTGGAGCACCACCACTGCCGCTCAACCTTCACTGAATCCATCACACTCACTACTTTTGCTTTGCATGCCCACTCTACCACCACCTCCTAATTTCTTTCTTATACTATAAAACAAGTAAATAACCACCTATTAAGCTGTCTCTATTCCTTCAAAAGGTGATAAATAAAATAAACTGATATTTGAGACAAGGCGACAGGCGATTTTCTGTGAAATTATTGTTAAAAATCATTAGATATTTTTATATATTTAACTAAAATGTGATCTAACGATGATAGAATATTAATTTTACGTGAAATTAACTGCACGTGAATTTTCATATGGAGACAAACTTGAAACTCATCTCAATATACACAACACCTGCTATGGTTGATAAACTTGATATAGTAGCTGACTGCTAAGTGCTAACCATTCTCATTTCTCAGTTTCCTATATATGATATTCAAGAAGACACGCACAATGAATTTTAAATTATATTTTCTTGAAGGATCAATGTTGTTCGTTAATAGCTTCGGCTACTTGGTGAATTGGTGGCAGACATAGATGTTTCATACCATGTTAGGCCTTAGTAAAAATGCTGGAACGAACTCTATATATGTATATTGGTTAAAAATAGAAAAATACTACTTAGATTTATTTGTATACAAAAACAAAAATGTAAAACAGCTTTAGTATTCGAAATATTTTTTTCTCCAAGTTGTTGTATAAAATATAATAATGAAATGAAATTGCCTATATAGCGTATGGAGTCATTCATTTATTTTTTTTTTTGGTCCTGAGTATGAAGTCATACTTGCATGTTATGATTTAATAATATTTTTGGGCCTGGGCATTTACCAACGTTTTCTTTATATGGCTGGGTGTTGAGGAGAAAGGAGTATGATGAGCCCAATAACAAAAACTCTACCTTTGAATACCAAAAACACTTGCTTATTTGTTTTTTCTTACAAGGCTTAGATTAGTTGGACCTAAAACGGGCCGAACCCGTTTGATTTTCATGGTCCTTGCCCGATCTGTTCCAACAGAGGATGACAAAAAAAAAAATCATAAAATCTTATTAATTTAAGAATATTATATGAGACTAATCTAATAAAATTAAGGCTGGTGTCATGCATCGCATCAATAAGAGTTGAATATTAAATTATTTAATTTTCAGAAAAACAAAATATACAAAAGAACGGGTCTGATCGCGGCCCCAAATCTTTGTTCGAATGAAATAATTATACAACTTGGGGTCATTAAATCCAATATGATTCTCTTGATGATTGACATCAGGATGAAGAAATGTATGTACATAGTATAATATATAAGATACCAATTCGTAGGTGTTATTTGAAAGTGGCAATAGTATACATGTTGTAGTGGTGAGAAGTGTGAACTGAAACAAATACTAATTAATTAAAGATTGACCAAATTAAAAAAGGATTAGATTAAGCTAAAAGGCCAAGTAAGCATCAAGTAATTAAGATGGTTGGTGGATATATTATACATACGCCAGAACGAACTACCGTACCGGTCAAGGCAGTACAAAGGTTTATTTTTCTTTCATTTTTCAAACCTGCTTTCTTGGCTCTTGCATCCCTTTGGAAATTCAACCTTATTTTCAATTATTATCGGTTATTATAGTTTCTTTCTTTGTTTCTTTTTTTGTCAATTATTGACGCCGGCATTGCTGCCCTTCAATTTATATTTCATAATAATAGAATAATGATGTATTTGCGCCATACAAATATTTTTTTATAACCATATAGAAATTAGAAACTCAGGGATCGGAATTTGACTTTAATGATGACATTGGCGACAATGCTTGGCACATTAATAAATTCAGAGTCAAATCTCAATTTGAATTGCAATGGGTTGATTCATCCATGGAGGAGATTGCTGCACGTACGTAGTTAGCGTTAAATAAAGAAAGCAACTTAAGCTAGCTACTTGCATACTTGTAATTTGTAAATGTCATATTGTCATAATTTAATTTTATAAAGCACCAATACGTATCGTGTCAGCTGCATTCTATTCCATATATATAAAAGAAAGTAAATAATTAACAGTTGAACATTTGTTGGCTACTTGGCTTCCAAGAAAATTTTTTGTGTCTTTCTATATAAGATTAGTTTTCAATAGGATATATATGATCCCTAAACCTTCATAATGCTTGTACTCTTTGTTAATTAAGCAAATATTAATTTTTTATTTATTATGTTTTATATTAACAATTCAAATTTAAAATTTAGAGTTAAAAAAATTAATTATTATGTATTTGTATGTACAAGTAATTAAGACATTAAAAAATAGAGTAGATATTTTTTTCTATTTTTAAATCACTTGTTTCATGATATATAAAAATTGGCTCTATAATTTGAACATATATAATTCGTCTCTAAAAAAATAAATATGAGAAAAATGACAGAAAATTGTCTATAAAATATAATTTAAATACGACTTTTTTTAATAGATATTTTAAATTTGAGCTTTTTTTTTAACATATTTTTAGTAAAAAAAATAATCGAGAGGAAATTAGGGAAACATACGTAAAGCAACAGAGACAAGGCAAATAAAAATGGTTAAACAGCTTTGCGCCGTGTCTATTATCACTACCAGGCGGCTTACCTAGGTTACGACAAAGGAGGCTAAAATTCACTACTATTGTTTATAACAATAATATACCAAATTGGAATACATATCAATTTTACTCATCCTTTTGGTTGAATATCACAACATTTCTATTTTTTCTTGTGTTATACGTATCTTCTCGGTCAGTTTAATTTTCCTTTCATGACGATAATATAATACCAGTAAATCAAATGTTTTCACACATGCAAGTTTCAAATAAAGGGCAATGCAGCAGCAATCAAATCAAAGAACACTAGTTTAATAAAAAAAACAATAGACGATGAAGTGATTATCTGTATTTGATATTGACCAGTAGTTAGAGTGTCAACGGTCAGAATAGTTGGCTAAAAAGCTTTTTTTTCTCCCATCCTCCGATCCTTCTTAATTCTATCACTATATATAAGCACTTGAAACTCTTCCCCATTTAACACTAACAATTTTGGCTTTCTTAGCTTTCATATATCACATCAAAAATTAATTATAATCCAAGATGAGGTCTGATGCAAAGTTCTTCTATGGCTTCCAGCAAGAGGAGGAGAAGACGATGACAACAAAGAAGGCAGTGATGAATGGGCCACGGCCTTCTCCCTTGATGATCAACAAGGATTCCCATATGATTCGGAAGCCTTCTTCTTCTTCTTCAGATCAGAATAAGATCAGAAAACCAATCATCATATACACACAGTCACCAAAGATTATCCACACCAAGGCCCAAGATTTCATGGCTCTTGTTCAGAGACTCACTGGCAAGTCCCCAACTTCCAACAGCAAACAGAAACAGCATAAGAATAATAATAGTAATAATGAGGCCTCTGATAATTTTGGGTCATCTTTATCAGATGGTTCCAACAACAGCAGCAGCATCAAGCAGCAGATTCATCATCAGTGGAAGAAAAGCGAAGTTGATGAAACTAGCTCAGCTCTTAGGAGGGATGATGATGATGATTATGGTGGTGATGATGATGATAAGAAACGGGGTGCAAGTATTCATCATCAGTATAGTCCCAATAGTAGTCTCCTGAATTTTGCTGATATGCCACTCTTCACTCCAAATTCCTCATCAGATATCTTCTGTTCATCATCATCAACAAGATCCCTACTCTTTAAACATTCCGATTCATCACCCTATGGGATTTTGGGTAATTTGATATCTCCTTCAGGCCTTGAATTCATCAACGAACTTCCTGAATATTGATGAATTTTGGCTTCCTTGTTCTTACAACTTCATTATTTCATCATAAATAGGTTGTTGTAGCTAGTTAATATTTTAATTAATTTTCTTCTTCTTTCTTTTTTTTTTTCTTTGTAGATTTGGTTATATTAGTTGTGCTTTTTGGAATTGTGTAGGCATATGCCACCGGGGACGACCAAAATAATGTGAATTAGGATATTTAATTCATTCTTTCTGGACATATAAGAAGAAAATTAAACTTCATCAATTTCATGTAATTGACTTCATTAATCATTGCACTCTTGTATTGTTATGTGTTCTTCTTCAATGTGTGATCTTGTTATATAAAACAAATGGAATTTCCATGCGCTGGCCCTATGATACTATAAATTTACTTTATTATCATCATCACCAGTTTCAGAAATTCCCATTTTCATTAGTTCAGTTGTTCAATTCATAACTAATGGGGATCTTCTCCGATCCTTCTATATATGCATTCAAGGACTATTTAAATCAGTGAGTTCAAACTAGGACATTAATGGACCGACAGATCTGGTGGTTTGGCATATTTGTCAATATGTATGTTCTTGAGCTGTCTGTTTTCAAATCCATTTACAAGAGCTGTATGTACCTACTAAAGCTAAAGTCAACTCCTTGCTACTAGTTGAAAAATCTATAATAACTTGATGCTTACCATTATTTACTTATTGTTTATGTTTATTTATAGTAATATTTAAGATTTGATTGTAGGACAAGTAGTGGAGAGAGAGAATAGGGCCCCTATTATTGACTCCACTCGATAGTCATTACAGCATAGTAAAGTCCATCCCTTTGAGCAAATATATATTGAACCAATTGATGATCCCTCTAATTAATAATGAAAGAAGCTTAGCATTCAAATAATAATCTATGGATTAAGGAAGCTACCAAGAAGGAAACATTTATCGTTTTTCTGAAATTAGAGTCAAATTCAATGCAACCAATGTTGAAGTCAAACAATCCCTCCATCCTTCAGATAGAGCGGGGAATAAATTATATATAAATAACTTACACGAATTTCAAGAATATGCAATTAGACTTGTAATGTTCTGAAAAGAATGAAATTTAAATTGTGCATGTCTTACACAATATGGAAAAATATCTAATCTACTCTATCAACAACCATCTTGTATTTCTTTATCGTGTATTAGTATGAGAAACTATATACATAACCGTTGTTGCTTATTAGCTTGGAGCCAAACTAAACCAATATATATAAAGTGTAAATACGATCTATCTACAAAGTCAACGCGCAACATTACATTTACATATTGGTTGTTTAAGATCGACGATCGTAAAAAATTTAGAAATTAGGCCACACGGCAAGCTAGTGAGGATGGAAATTTCGGGTCTTTATATTAATTGTTTAGAAAATTTGGTGCATAAAGCTATCCATAAAAACTTCGCATCCATCTATTATAAAATTTTAAATATAAAATTATAACAAACACATTTAGATTTGATATTTTTAAATTTTTTTTAATATTTAAAATAAAGAATTTAAATTTTTTAAAATCAATTATTTTAAATAAAATTTAAAATTTAAGAACTAAATTTTTAAACAGCAATATTTAACCAACTCAACAATTTATATGTGTGTTATTATATTAGGGTTATGTTAGGTGTACATCAAATTCAGCCACCAAAATCAGCCATGTATAATACACGTTTAAATACAAAATACATGTGTAGTTTAATTCATTTTTAGTGTATATTTTATATTTTAATGTATATTATACACTAGTGGCTAATTTTAGTGGCTGATTTTAGTGTGCAAATAGAATTATTCATTATATTAATATTTTTTTTGGTGACATTCATTATATTAATATGGATGTGTTATTAACCTATTATGTAATTTTTGTATATATCAACATATTAGAAACACATATAAAATAACTTAATAACACATAAAATATATTAGCAACATATCTAAAATAACTTAATAAATCACAAAATAAATTAGAAATACATAATTTCATAAATCAAATATTCAAAACACATCTAAAATAACTTAATAACTCACATAATAAATCATTAACACATCTAAAATTTAAAAAGAGTTATAAACACATTCTAAACTCACTTAAATTTATTTAAGAAAAATCTAAAAATCAAGTATGAAAGCTTATATATTAGTTTGGTTACTAAGAGAAAAAGAAGAAAAAAAAACCTAACAAGCTGTTGGCGAGGATCAATAAGAAAAAAAAAAGGAAAAAAACTAATATGTGATTAGTAACTATAAAAAAATAAGTTATTATATTTATTTAATTAAAATTAAGTTATTTAGATATAGTTCATTTTAAATAGGAAAATAAATAATTAAAAATTAAAATAAATTAGCATTTAAATATTATGGATAATATATTATGAATTTAGAGCTTTATTCTAATAATATGAACCAGGTAGCTAGATAATAATAAGAAGTAAGAACGTGTAAATTATTTATGAAAATTCTGCTGCATCTCGTGCTGTACGCGCAGACTTAGAATAAAATAATAAGTAACGAACTGTCTGCATATATAATTATATATTGCCTCTTATTGTTGTTGCCTTACCGTTCAAATATTTCATCAAAATGTGTAAATAAAATACATGAAAAATCATTTGTTATGAAATGAAGAATGAAATTTTGTTGTATATCAGATGTTATCTGTCAATTGTCATAATGTTCACCAGTAATTTTTGTTCTAACTTTTAAGGCAAGTATTTTGCTCCATTTTACACGATGCTGAGGTGGTCTCCTATAATTCTGGCAGAAAATAAAAAATAGGTCGTTCCTAAGCTTTTAATTAAAAAATCAAATAACTAATCGTAAACGTGTTGATTCTTTAAAACTCGATATGTCTAATTTTTTTCTAAAATCCTATTTGCGTTGTTCTCATATATCTTAGACGAAAGAACTTAAATATCTAGCATTTTGAATTAGAACATATTAAATGATCAGTAATTTTTTTTATATTCACCAATAATTTTAGTTAGTATATATATATTTTGATAGTATATTATTTGAGTTTTTTTCTTTACATTAATAAAAGGTCATGATTAATTAATTGCTGACCACCCAAAATTAATTGTGGTAGTAATGTAGAACTAAGTTTTATAAAAATGTTTATAAAAAAAAGTTGTATTATTGTAATTAAATTTCATTATTATGATTATTTTATTAAAGAATATGTAGAACAAGTATACATTTTTATACAAGATATATATTGACTAACTTTTTGTAGTTATTATTCATTGTTTTTAGAGTTTAATTTTGATGCACTGACGATGTAAAGAATTTTAGAAGTGGTGGGTTTAAAAATTAATTGCTTTTGATAATGTGACACCTGATTAAAAGTATGTATAAAACTCTTTTACACTGCATGAAAATTAAATTCTTGTTTTTATACTAATAGTCATAAATCTTAAAGAAAAAAATTAGAGGCCAAATAAAAAATTAAACGAACAGATTATAACCTAATATAACTTTCTAATTTATTGTACTTATCCATAATATACAGTTAATTATTCATAATTTACAAATTCTAAATAATAATAATAATAATAATAATAATAATTATAATAATAACAGTTCTAATTTTTTTTTTAAATGTTTATCCGTTCTTATTTATTAAAATTTGAGGAAGGAGTGAGTCCACCGCATATCATCTACGTTCGCTAACGGTAACTTGACGTTCCTAATGTCACCTACTCTCAACACGTAACGGCCGTCATCTCTTACGTAAGCATTCTCAACCCCATCGGAGGTATTCCCCCACTCTGCAACCACCGCCGGCGATCGTTGCCGGATCCTGCTGTCCCAAACCTTCACAGACAAATTCCCCGATGCGCTCTCTCCACCTAAAACCACGACCGCCGGTGATGCCCAAGACACCACCGGAGGCGGCGGTTTTCCGCAGGGAAGAGGGCGGATCCTCCGTTCCTCATTGTCATCGTAAACTGATATGACGTCATCGCAATCAGAATTATCGAAACCTAACCTCAGCCCTAATCCTATGGCGTCCCATAACTTGACAGCGCTCTTGGTGTTGGCGATTTCCGCAAGAGAGAAGAGATCGCCAATGCTGCGCCGCCGCAAGAACCCGCCGTCGTCGTTGCTTGAGCCTCTAACACGGAAATATTCTCCGTCTCTGTGTTTAACTTGGTCTTCTTCGCTTTCATCTTCGGAATCTGAATCATCAGACGACGACACAGACGATGTCGTTTCGTCGTCGTCTTCTTCTTCTTCAATGTCACTAAAATCATCTTCATCATTAGCGATGGAGGAGAGAGAAGGAGCGATTTGTGTGAACCTGATTATGAGAATGTTGGTGATGGTGCGCAAGGTAGCGAGGAATGCGATAATAAGAACACCCCATTTGGAGAAGGTGTAAATGGAATTTGTGTGTTGGTTTTGCAGAGAGATGAGTGCATTGTTGTGAATGAAATGATGAATTTGCATGTTTCTTGGAGGGTTTTAACTTTTAAGCAAGCTTTATTTGAAGTAAGAGAAATGAATGAGAGTGATTTGAATTTGATATATATAGAAAAAGAGGGTGAAGTAGTAGGTTTAGGTAAAAACTAATAAATGGTGTGTATTAGTTATAAACGAAATGGGTAGAAAGAATATTCGTTCCGTCTAAGGAAAATTAAATTTGATTGAGTCATTGCTTCGGTGTTTAACTAAGCTTGTTATCGTTTTCGCCAATTATTATCAGTGTGTCAAAGGGCAAGATTAGATTATGATGGTATACATACAGTCAGATTCGAATATATATGTAACAAGTCTATTATATTTTTTTCGTTGCATATTGTGCGGTCCAAATAAATAGAGTCTTTTGTTTGAACTTTGAACTGGATATACACCAACAACTATATTATTATATTAATGCCACTAATTTATCCATGTGCGTCTCGTGCATAGTAATATATCAATACTTCAATATGACTAACTATTGCCACCATAAAAACGTGTAATAGTAATACTATTAAGGGGCAACTGTGCTTCACGGAAATTTCCTTCATTATTTCTTATCTTCTTCTTCATAACAGGAACCTTAATTCGTTATCTTTATTTGGGTAAATACATACAAGGAGAATTTGTATAGCTGCCTTGTTCTAATTTGGCTACATTTCTTTGCTTCTATACTACATCCTTATTAATCAGCCAAAGTATTTATTGTTAAGTAAAGTACTTAGTTATAATAAAATTGTGACTCACGTTCGATTATTTTATAATAAAAAATTATTAAATAATTTAATATATTTAATTAAATTATAATTTAATTATTTTTAATGAATTATCAATTTCACGTGAAATAAATAGTATCAAAATTTTTATTATTAGGACAATTTACCGTTGACCAAAATGATGCTAATAATAATGGTTAAAAGGTTGCATCTCAAACTTCAATCTTTGTTCAATTTATTTTAGATTTCACAAGATATTACGTCATTATTTGTGAAATTATATGCTATAAATAGTTAAGTCTAATTTTAATATATTAATAGTGTAAAATATTTTATATAATCGTATAATTATATTTGTTTTTTGGATTATCAATCATGAAGTCAATAAAAAAAATATAATTATATGCATGTGTAGAATAATTTTACATTGACAGTGTAAAATTAAATTCTAAATAGTTATTTGATAATAAATATGTGATTTATTACTCTGATATTTGATTTTAATTCATTTTAAATTTTATACATATAACAAAATTTAATTTATTTTTTTATTAGAGTGAAATCGTCTCTCTAAAGTGATACCAAACTAGCAAAGTCATATTTATCAATAATATCCAAAGCAAAGTGAAATTAAAAATTGTTTCGCTTTAAATAAATAAACGTCAGATTTAAAACTCCAAGAAATTAAAACTCTATTAAAATTGGTCTAATGTGCATGATAATAATAGAATAATGTTAAAATAGAAGTCAGGAAAAATATTGAGAACAAAAGAACAAGCCAAATAAAAAGAACATGCCAAATTACGAAAAACAGAAAATTTATTGTGATGATGCGAGGCAGAGGGAAAAGAATTTTTTTTTTTTTCAGTTAAGAGTGACGTGTATATTTATTTATTTCTTGGTCCTACGGTGTGACTCAAACTAAAAGAACCAAGCCCAAAAAAAGAAATTAAAAAATCAAAAGCACTTACCTAAAAAAAGGTAGCATTTACGGAATAAATTTTGCAAAGCATTTAGGTAAATGAACCAAATTATTCTTAACTGATTTTTCACTTTATTATTATTATTGAAAGCGATTCTTAAAGATGTTTATAAATTGATAAAATAATACTTTTTAATCAATTTTTTTTTTTTGGTGACATCTTTTTAATCAATTTTAAATTTATAATTTTTATTATTTATGAGTCTTATTATTTTAATTTAAAAATAATTAAAATATTATTTTATCACTTTATCAGTTTCATTGTTTTATGATTTTATACTATATTATACTACTATATAAGTAGGTTACAAAGAAAAGGCATAAGATTAAAAAAACAACGGGACAAATAGGAGTTCAAATAATTCTTTTTTATTTTTTATTTTTTATCAGAAGTTTGTAGCCAAAAGATATTTATGCACTTCATTCATAGATAATGAATATAATGAAGACATAAATGTGCATATCCTGATTTCTTTCCTTACATTGTGGTTGGGATATTCAAACAAATTATAATTCTAAATCAATTTATAATTAAATTCCGTCTCTTGTTTTAATCGAGCGTGACAATTTATAATTAAATTACCTCTGTGTTCACCGAAAGAGAGTTTTTTGGCAATAAATATACAAAATAAAGAAATTTTTATAATACTGTCACAATAAGGAACAAATCTAAATACATAATTCAACTTACTTTTTTCAGAGTTCACATTGCACTTTGCAGTTTGCACACCCTCATCCTCAAGGTCCTTTTAATTCAAAGTTTCACACACACACACACACACATCACTTGCTTCATTGTTTTTCAGTAAAGGACAGAAAAATGGAGTGTCACAGAATGCAGGTAGTGGCCATAGTATCATTGATGCTTCTGTTTCAAAACACACAAGGTTGGGGAGAAGATGGCCATGCTATAGTTTGCAAGATTGCTCAGGTGACTTATTCATTCACTCACTGTTTAAATCTATCATCTATGTTCCAACATCATAATTGTTCCTTCTTTCTTTCTTTCTTTCTATCTCATAATGTGGACAGTCTCGCCTTGGCGATACCGCTTCAGAGGCTGTAAAGAAACTGCTGCCAGAATATGCACAAAATGACCTGGGGAGTGTATGTTCTTGGGCTGATCATGTCAAGTTCATTTTCCAATGGTCTTCAGCTTTGCACTTTGCTGATACACCTGACAATCTCTGCAATTTCCAGTACAATCGTAAGTTTAAATTGGTTGGTTCAATGCAAGTGATTCAACACTAAGAATATGGTTGAGATTTTTCCTCCTCTGTCAGGGGATTGCAAGGATCAGAATGGAGAGCAAGGAAGATGTGTTGTGGGAGCTATCAACAATTACACCAACCAGCTTCTTGGCTATGGAAACAAAGTTAAATCTCAATGTAAGTCCTTCTTATGTTCCTATGTAGATATTTTCTTTGCTGAGAACTAACTAACACTAAACAAATTCTTGTTTGAAATCACCATGATATATGAATATCAGATAACCTCACTCAAGCTCTTCTGTTCCTTTCTCATTTCATGGGAGATGTCCATCAGGTATATATATACATCATGAAACTAAACCATTCAAAATCATCCACATTCTAAGATTGTATATCTTAATTTGACATTTATGTGTGCTTAATCTGCAGCCTCTACATGTTGGGTTTCTTGGAGACAAGGGAGGTAATACAATTGATGTTCACTGGTACACAAAGAAGCAAAATCTTCACCATGTTAGTCTTGATTCTCACATCAAATACAAGAACGTGATCTATTTTTTCACTACATAGAGATTCAATTTTATTGATATGATGCAGGTTTGGGATGATAGCATAATTGAGACAGCAGAGGAAAGATTCTATGATTCTGAGATAGGCGACTTCATCAATGCCATTCAAGAAAACATTACGGTATTTTGTTTTATGCAATAGCTTGTTGCTGTCTTTGATCTTAATTTAATAAGTTTTATGCTTTTTTTTTTTTGTGGTATTGTAATAAGTTTTATTATGTTTATTTCACAATTTTCTGTCACAGAATGAATGGGCTTCCGAGGTAACAGGATGGGAAACCTGCAATTCCAATCAGACAACATGCCCAGATATGTATGTCCAATTTTAACTTTTTCTTTGATATTGATAAACCTTATTCTTTTATATAAAGAAAATGGCTCTTGGATGTTATGAAATATGAATGAGCACTACTACTTTGTTTCTGTCAAAATGATTTAGCAAATGAATGAATAATTTATCCAGTTTTTTTATATAGGTACAAGTTTAACACAATTCTAAGAGCTACTACTTTATTCAAAAAATATAAACTATTAAAAAATTATCACTAAGTATAGCCAAGGCAAGGATGCTTAACATTTTGTTTTGGCTTCCCAGATACGCATCTGAAAGTATAAAAGCAGCATGTCAATGGGCATATAAAGGTGTCACCGAAGGTTCAGTGCTCGGAGGTAAGCCATTAATAATAGTTCTTCTAACTTATAAGCACTAATGGACATTAAGCTCTTCTTGTGACATTACCATGAAATGCTCTGCAGATGATTACTTCTCATCACGTTTACCAACTGTCAATTTGCGATTAGCTCAGGGAGGAGTTCGACTAGCTGCAACTCTCAACCGTATTTTTGGCTGACGCCCAATTATGAGTTAACTAATAATATAGCTAATTGATATAAAGTAGTGGTCTTGCTTACATGTTAAGCTTACTGCTATGTACATTTACAGATATTTATGTTATCATATGTTTCATTTGAAGCTTAATAAGGTGGATAAATGTGTGTACTAACTGTGAGGCGCATCTCTCATAACTAACTAAAAGCATCAAAATTGCTAATAAAAGCCAAAAAATGGGGTTAGTAAATTTTCTATAATATTGCAACCTGATCACAGTGATTAGTAATCACACCTTGCAATAAACATAGTCCAAGCCAGGAGCTAAAACGAAGAGAACAAAGGACGAATGCAGCATTGAGATGGGGTTAGGTCAAGTTCTAAGTCCCATCATTCTTCTAGCCCCAATTTCAACAGAATTTTAATTTTCCCATGTCCTATGGTCAACTGTGATTTTTTTTTTTTTTTTTTTTATCTAGTGTACAAAATTCGAAGGCATTGGATCCCAATTCGATTAGAATGTGTTGGGAAATTTGTTTGGTCAACAACAAACACTCACGCATACTTCCCATCACCCATGTTCTGGTGCCAGGATTGAAACTTGTAGCTGTAAACATGAGTTCGGACATTGGAATCAAGTATTATGATCAGAATAATTGTCCCATTTCAACGTGATCTTTTTCTGGCCTCCTCTATGTGGAACATAAGCTGCAAAAAACTCAGACATAAGATTACTAAACTAAAACAGGAAGCAAAGAGAATAAAAACTATTTGGAATGATGAACAATGCAAATGACGACAATGTCACACCTTTGTTCCCACGTAAAATGTGATAAACATTGCACCAAGAACAGGCAGCCCTGAGTGATGGAATTACCAGATTAATCTTTAACTGTATTCAACTGCAACAAAGTTTAAAAAGTAAAAACACAAAAAATCTTGACAAACCTTCCTTGCTAAGGAAAGAATCAAGAAGCCAGTTAATGCCTTTGGGTCCAATAACAAAACCAACCAGATTTGCCACCTGTCAAGAAAACCCATTGCACTAAAATTAGAAATCAACTATATTTTTTTATTCGTAAAACAATGCCATAGAATGTTTTTATCCAACATAGAATTGACCCCTTGCAACTGAACCCCGGAATTTAGAAGATACCTTATCAAATATATAAAGCCAAATGCCACATAAAAATAACCGTGAGCAAGTAATATGCAAGATGCAAGTAGAAATGTAGAATAACTAAGAATTAAAACATTCATATGTGCTATAGCTTTCCAAAGTAAATCCAGGGACAAACCATGAGGCAAGTAATTGTGATTGCACCAGCAACAGCACTGATTTCACGAAATACGAATTTTCCAAGAGAACTCTCAGCCTGATGAACCACATTTAACTCGGTGTAAAAGAACAAGAATAATGATTCTCGAACAATGGAAGACTTTTAAGAAGAAATGCACGGATATGCTTTACCTGAAATGCATTTGCTGCTGATTTTAAAGCCAAATCAGGGATAAAGAATAAACATGTTAACCATGCCCATGAAAGAAGCTTCCTAAGGTCCATGAGAATAATCAAGAATAAGATATCAGGTCAAAGAATATGCCAATTTTAAAAGTAGAATGGATTTAAGTTACCAATGAAGGGTGCATACCACTCTAAATCATGCCAGATGGCAACAAATGTGAATATAACCCATACATTCAGTAGCTTTTTCCGAGATCCCCCAAGAGCAATGTATATGTACCTGAATTTCTACTCAGTCAATAATTTGTTATCATCCACCAAAAATAAAGTGCAAAATCAGTGCAAACGAATCGGTTGCACCTCACAAGCCACTTGTTAAAGGAAGCGTGCCAATTCTTCCAAAAGTCTTCCAAGCTGTGGCAATTATTAATACATTTTGGCATATTCTCTGGAGCCTCAATTCCATTTACCTGCAACAATTCCAAATTGACTTTAAATTCAAATATCTCTACTTTTAACATTTATTCTGGAGGGTTAAAGAGCAAGTAGCATACCAGAGACCAAAAACGGAAAAAGCGCCAGATCAGTAAAAATTTTAGCCACATGAAGTTTAAGACCTGATAAATATATAATAAAGAATGAGAAACACTATGGTGAGCGAATTATGAAATTTTAGCTTTCATGTTTATGACACAGTGACAACAATGGCCTATACTGAACTTTATCCCACTAGGTTAGGTTGTTGAATGAATCAGGAGTTGTCATTAGTCTCAATAATACCATTTAAGCATGATGAACATATATCTTCTTACCCCATATCCAATGATGAAGATATCCATGGGAGACATGTGCTTCCATAAACCACTAAGTAATGAAGAAACTATTTCAATT
>JASCZI010211567.1:16231-27254 GCA_036250425.1 Stylosanthes scabra
GTCCTGTGTGTCGCCGTGAGTCGCCCCTGTCTCTGCCTTCGCGTCGCCCCTGTTTGTGCTTACGAGCTTCCTCACTGTCTCTGCCCTGGTACGAATTCTTCCTTGCGGTGTCCGTGACTGGGCAGCTTTCTTCCTCCCTCTCCCTCCTCTGCTCGAATTCCTCATCTGTGCAAGGTGAATACCTCCTCTGCTGTTATTGTTTTTTCTTGTTTTCATTGTGTTATTGTGATTTACTTGTTGTTGTTGCTATGATTGCATTAAACATTTTATTAATTGAAATTATGGAATTTTGGAACTGGGTTTTTGAATTTTTCTGGGTGGGTGCGAATTTGAGTTATGAGATTATTGGAATTTTGAATTGGACTAGAATTAGCAGATTTGTGTTGCAGGGTGATAAAGCCTGTGCGATTCAGTCTATATGTATTCTTATGAATTGTATTAGAATTATCAATATGATATATTTCATATTTTCATCTGTTACCAGAATTCCAACATAGATTATTCGCTAGTATAATGTCTTTATCATGTTGATACCTTCTTGTCATGGGCCAGCAATAGTGTGTACTACCTTTTAGGACTGTGGTCTAGATTGGTGTCTTCTGTTCCATATTTGAAAGCTGATGCACCAACTTCCTGTGCATGATCTGTGTTGTTACTTGCTGTGTATTTGGATACGATATGTATTAGCATAAGTGCTAACTGTAAGAATATAATTTACACTATTTTGTTTCTGCTGTTACTTTAGTGATCTTATCTTATTTAATTTAATTTATCATTTTAGTTGGCCTTGCTGCACTTGCTGTTAATTAGTATTTGGAATTAAATGGGTTTATTTCTATAATGAGTTGTGGTTCATATATAATAAAAATTGAATTGAGAGCTGCTGATTGCTAAAAGCTGGTGTAGGGCAAGAGGCTTCAAAAATGGTTGGTTAAGTAGTCTAGCATCTTCTGTGCAGCTTAATAATGTCCTTAAAGGTTTATTGTGTGTTGTTGATTAAGTAATTAATATGAATAATGAAGGCAATAGGAAGGTTCTAAATGAGACCATTGGGAGGTTAATAAAAAGAGGAAAGGAAAGTGGGAGGGTTGGTGGAGGGTTATTGGGAGAATTACTGGAAGCAAAAGAAAACAACCAAAAGGATGTGCAATATTTTCATTTTTTTTTTCTTTTTGGTAGCGTTATTGTTCTTTTTGTGTACATAATCCTCAAGAGTTAAGAATTGCTTATAGAAATTGTTAAACCATGATTTATGTTATGTTTCATCTTAGTACTTGTGTATCGTCATGAACGCAACTTTGTAACTAAAGACATGGTTGCTTCTTCCCATCATCACCCCTTACACATCTCACAAAGAAATCACACCCTCAATTTAGTTAGGGTTATATTAATAAGAGGGGCCAAATTGAGTAACTTGACAAATTTGCCACATCAGCTAGCTATTAACGGAGCAGTTAACAGAAAAGGGGTCAGGGGTCAATGTGAGTTACGATTTAAAATTTCGGGGTGAAATTTGAGTAATTCTAAATTTCGGGGGCTATTTTGACTTACGCTTCAAATTTGGGGGGCCAATTTGAGATTCAACTCGAAATTGGTGGCATTTGTTTGAGTGTCTTGTTTTGATGCAATTTTTTACTCGTTCAGAAATTATTTTTATTTATTCTTTAATTTCAATGAGTAAATAAAACTTTATTTCGCGTTGCATAAAGTTTCTGAAATTTTCCTTCTGTACTAGTTTCTGTGCATCATAGCTTAGTATATCTCGTTGCATCTTGAGTTCAAAGAGAAGAGATGGCTGGGCAATCAGACGCTGAGCTTTCATTATTTTCAGCAGAGGAGGTAGTTTTTTTTTTTTCTTAATTTTATTTTTGGTTCTTAGCTCTCCATCATTTTTTGATATGGTTCACAGATTGTTAATAATTTATGGTTTGGTCATCGTGCAGCTTGAGTTCATTGCTGAGGATGAGATTGTAGACATTGTGCCCAATCTCAAGATGGGTCCTCTTAATTTCATCTCTGTAAGCAGTAACCAATAAATGGAACATCTCAACACTAATTCCTTTTACACACAGTGCATTATTATTTACTTAGTTTTTAATAACAATGGCAGGGAGATTTTGGCCCATTTATCCCACAGATTGTTGCCCAAGTACCGCTTTGGCTGGCTGTTGCACTAAAGAAGAGGGGCAAGTGCTCCATTTGCCCTCCTCAATGGATGTCTGTTGGTGAGCTTCCTTTTTTTTTTCTTGACTATCCATTTTTTCCTTTCAATCTTAATGGTTGCAATGTTTTGGACCTAGCAAGCCCATGCACAATATGTTTTCTGTTACAACCTTTAATTGAGAAAACAAAAATGTGGAATTGAGGAAGGAAATTTGAAGGATGTGTTTGAATTTTGTAGTTTTGAACTTCAAGCAGTTTTCTCTTTATTTTGCACCGTAGACATGGGCTACAAGTTTTCCTTAAATACCATTTTGGGGTGTGGCGGAATTAAGCTAAAGCTTATGAGCATTATGTTACAAGGTGTGGGTGAATCAACTCAAAGCTTAAAAGCACCATGTGATACATACCATTTTAGGTACTTGAATAAGTTAGAGGCATTGACAGGTAATACCTGGGAATAGAGATTAAATGGCCACTGGCACAATCCCTTAATTAGGTATATGTTTAGAGGTAGATAATTCCGTACTCTATTTCTATGGAATTGAATTAGGAATTGAGTAAGTTCTCTTAAAGTTATGCTGATTCTTGAATGATTCCTACTCTGATATTTAAAGAGGATTTCTTCTCTTCACATTGAGTCATTTGTACTGTTTGGGCAATATTCATGCCTTTTTCCGTCGATCATTTATAGTTAGTAACTGGAAGGGTTAATGGAAGAGTGAATTTGAACTCAAAACTTTGTTGTGATTAACCGTAGAAAATCTCCTTTATGATTTACAGTAGGTACATTTCCTTTTTACGGTAGTGAAGAAAAACATAAAAGAGAGCATTAGAATGGTAGAAAGGAGAGTTTATATTGATATCAACAGCCTAGGAGAGCAAGGGGGTCTCTTAAATATCCTTAACCCAGTGTGTATTTGTATTCACAAATAATACAGGATTCTTTAGTATTTTGGACCAATTCCTTGTGATCCGATGTTTTTAATAAGTTCATTCAAAAGCCGATATCATAAATTTAACTATGATTTCTCTTACATATTAGACCATGCATGGGTTATTTTAGGTGTCATAGCTATCTAACGATGGGGGGTGTTATAGCAAGTATTCAACTACTTCTTGGGCATTGCTTGCAATAGCTTGCGATGAATTATCACTTAATAGAATAGTTTAAAATGTAATAATTTTTTCTTTCAAGATATTCCTGCCATTTTATGGTTGATAGTGATCTCGTGCTCTATAGATCTGGACAATAGTACTGCTTTGGTCTTGATCCATTCCTAGTTTGAAAGTTGTTTTATGGTTTACACTAAAGCTAAATTAACAAATATATAAGGCCTAATATTATTCCAATTCCTTTTTCTTTTTTTGCTTTTTCTTTTTTTTGTAACCAGATAAGTTGACTCAAGTTTTGGAAGCTGAGCGAAACTCCCAAGAGATGTCGGAGCAACTGCCATTTCATTATGTAGAAATTTCCAGACTTCTGTTTGACCAGTAAGTCCAGAGTTGCAGAGACATTGCTCTTCTCATAAGAGAAAGAGACATTATTCTGTTACATACTATTTCTCTTACTAAATTAACTAACATCTTTATGAATTTTAGTGCACATGATGACATTCCTGATGCATATATGGTGAGTATAAAAATGGTCCTCCCCTGTAGAATTATGCCTTGGGGCTTCTTTAAATGCTTTGCCTTATTGTCTTCTGTACAGGTGAGATCTCTAATTGAGGACATCAGAGATGTGCGATTTCATAAGGTTGAAACTGACCTGGAGGCATTCAATGGTCGTACAATTGCTGTTAAGGTAAATATTTTAATCAAAATGTCTTTTGGGTATCTGTTAGTACTTCGTAGAATTCTGTGATACACCTGATTGAGAATGTTGATGTTTTGCATTATGATTTAAATTTGGTACACTGATAGTGGTTTACAATAGTAGTGTACCTTGCATATGTAATCAAGTGGTTCATTCTTGTTGATTATCTATAGAATTTTGTAAACAAAGTTCAGGTTTAATTTTTATTTAATATTAAAATTTTTAACTAAGGAAGAGTTTTGTTAACAAGGAAAAATATAATGCTTCCATTTTAGTGAGAGGCTTATAATTGACTCTGCAAGTAAAAGATACTGTCACATACTGATATAGAATACAGAGAGATTGTATTCTCACTTTCCTACACTTGAATTACAATTATTACATTGAGCATTGCATGCATTCCTACATTTTTTTTTTGCCCTCTCATAATAGGTCTTTTTTATTTCTGGCAATCCCCAACATAATTCTTCATTCATGTAGATAAAAAATCTGTCTGCTATGGAAGTGAATATCGTTAGGCCATTCATTGGAAGAGCTTTACAGGCATTTTATAAGCATGATAGTCCAGAGTTGATACCGGACCCAGAAAGAGTTCCTGACAGACGACCGCAAGTTGTCCAAAATGCCCCAAGGGTATGTTATTTCCTTATTCATTTTTAAAATCATTGATAAAAATTCAATATAAAAAAGGGTTTTAATTCTACTAATATTTGCTTTTGCAGAGGCAACTGCGAAGATAAAGAATTACTTATTCTGTGCTGCTGAATTCTCTGTACAAGGGTAGCTTGCGAGTTGAGACCCGAGTTCAAAATTCAGGAGGATATGATGTTTCCTCATTTCTCATAAATTATTCACTTACGTCTCATTTAGTTTTGTGTAGTTAGTAGCACCTTAACCACCTTAAACCTATGCTATGCATGACTTTTGATTACACTAAGACCCTTGATATAGTGTGTAATTTTATTTGTTTCATGGTGCACTTAATTATGACTTAGAACACTAGCATATGGTGCTGAGTGTTTTGTATGTGATACTTCTTTAACTGGCTTTCATTCCGGTCTAAGCGGAAAATTGTGGACCACCATGTCAGCGTCAAAGCCAAGCATATCCTCATAAGACCATGCGAAGACGTCTTTGTATTCCCTGAGCAACTAAAAAAGCTGTGTCTTTAGAACGATGTCCCGATTTTTACCTCTTTTATCTCCCCATCTTCCCCTAAGTTCACTTTCTCAACCTCCTCCTGATATGTCCTATCCTGAATGTCCTACCAGGGAAGACCGGGCTTGGGCTAACTTGAATCAGTTTACTTCTGTTTGAAACATGGTGAGAATGTATTCCTTACCTGAAAGGATACATATTCTATCTATGTAGTAACATTTTTCATATTTGGGATCAAATTTCTCTAAAGTTGTTAGACCTTGTTTGGATGCCATTATTTGGCTAAAAAAAGATCTTTTTCTAATAAAAAAAAGATCTTTTTATATTTTTTAGCGTGTTTGGATAATTTCCATTAGTAAAAGTAAAATCACTAGTAAAATGGGAAAAATATCTTTTTTCAGAAGATGTTTTTTACATCTTTTTTTAAAAGATCTTTTTCATTAAAAAAAAGATGATTTAAGATAATGAATAGACAAAATTATCCTTATCATTATTATAAAAAGACACCATTTACCCCCTTTTATTAATAACAAAAATAACAAATCTCTTATACCCTATTCCATTCAAACCTATTATTTTGAGGGGACATTTTAAGGATTTGATATAGAGATTAGTGAATCACTAATATCACAAGATAAAGAAACACAACGTGATATCATTGTTGCGTGTTTTTCACTTCATAATTTCATAAGAATTATGAATTCTGATGATATAAGCATTCTACAAAGTTTTGAAGATATTGTTTCGTTGTAAGCAAATGAACGTGATGATCCTACATGTAATAGATCTACAAATACCTCTATAACTCACTTGGAGGAACCAACACAAGAAGATGTTCAAGTGATTGAAAAAATTAGAGAGAATATTAAAAATCAATTAGTACAAGAAATGAATTAATAAAGTTAGTTAATTTGTTTTATTATTTACAATTGAATGTCCTTTTTAGTAATTTTATTAATGTAGAAGTACTTCTATTTATTTTTTTCCAAACATATTATTTTCTATGATAAGTGCTTTTATATAAAATACCCAAACATAAATTTACTTTTACTTTTTCAAAAGATCTTTTTAAAAAAGATCATTTAAAAAAAAAGATCTTTTTCGATAATGGCATCCAAACAAGCCCTTAGTCACTTTAGATTTAAAAAAAAGAAAAAGAAAAAGTAATGCTCTAATCACTCTTAAAATAAGATGTAGAATTCACAAGAAATGAAAGTGATAAATTTAAAATTAAAGTATTATTTTATGACTTAAACTATTTCTTAACTTTAGATTATTTTTTTTGTATATATTTGCATCTCACTTCTGTTACTTGTTTATGTATATTTGATATATTTAATTATGTGTGTTTGACTATTTTCCAATTTCCATGGTTTAAATTTCTTCTGAGTTCTAATATTTCCTCTTGTATATGCTTTTGGTATCTTTTGGGCTTTGGCATTTTGTTTTGTTCTAGTTTTTCTTTTTTTTTTTCCTTGTAAAAATTAGAACTTTTTTTTCCCTAAAAATACCAATTTTAATATATTTTTATGTAATTTTCATTCTAAAGTGAGAAAGCTAGTAAAATAATAAAGTAAGAGATTAAATTAATCATTGTTAGTTAATTTAGTAGGGTTCGCATGTAACAAAAGTTGTAAATTTATAAATACTTAACTTTTCACTTTATTAATATACTAATTTACTTAAGATCTAAAATTTTCAAATTTAGTTAAACCTCTACTATGACTACTATAAATTATAATGAATGATGTTTTTTGTGGCTAGGGTACCTAGGAGACAATCATAATGGAAGAAAGAATATTTTGCAAAAAGGAATTAATTTTAACAAGAGGATTAAAATAAGATAAAATAACATGTTTGAAATAAAATAAAAAAAACTCTTAAAAGTTAAGAAATTTGAATTTAGATATTCTAAAGTGAGAAAATTGGTAAAATAGTAAAATAATGAGTTAATAACTAATAATTTTGTAATTTTTATGGCATGTGAGTTTTACTAATTTAATTGAAGATCAATTAATTTCTTACTTTGCCAACCTTCTCACTATTGAAATTTTTGATCCAGACTAACCAATTGGTTGGATTGGTAAAATTGTAAACCTATGGCTAATTTGATTTGGTCTAGATGCAAAACCATCTTCTAAGACTAGAATTAACATAGTTGTAAAAATTGTGTCGAACCGACCGGTCGGACCAGAAAATTGGATCTCTGGTCGGTTCGACAAGCTCAGAGGATCGAACATGTAAAAAAAAATGTCAACCGGGTTGGACCGGGAGGTTTTCTATAAACCCGTCGTTCTGTCCACTGGTGACTTCTTCCAGTGTTTCTTAAGCCCGTGTTTTAAAGTTGAAATTGGATTACTGGATTAATTCTTGTCTATTTTGTGATTGAAAGTTGAATCTGGATTATTGCTTGTTAAATTGCTGGTTTATTTTGTAATTGAAAGTTGAAACTGATTAATTCTTGTCTATTTTATTAATTTTTTTTTCATGGATAATACCACGAGAAATAGGAAATTTTGAATAGCATCAATGTTTTGTGATCACTTTGTAGCTAAGGGTATTTTGTTTCACTTCAGACATTAATTGTGAATGAAAAGTATGCATAAACAAGCTAATGAAGAGCTAAGGTTTCTTCTGGGGAAGCTAAGATATGCTACCCTTTAGATATGATAAAGCTAGTTATAGTAGTTTTTGAAGTTGATTCCTTTTCAGTTATGCTTTCCTATGTTCTGTTGGAACGTAAATGAATTGCTGAGCTGATGTCTAGTACACATTACACCTGCATTTGATTTGATTGGATTTAATTTATCGATTATAAACTTATATTCCATAATTCACATTGTGATTTTCTTGTGAACCAAAGTACCAAGTGTTTCTATTTCCATAACAATGAAAACACTTCATGACTTCATTTGTTTTCATTTCCTTACTTTTATGTAAGATTTTTTTTGTGACAATTTTATGTAAGATTTGTATAGCAACTGAAAATTTGCCATATTCGGTTTTGGTCCATTGAGGATTCCATTGTACGGTATCTTGTAGCACTTACAAATGAGAACCTATTGTTAGCATTCTATATTTCTACTAAATACATCCGCCTTGAATTGGATGCTCTCTTGAAACATAAACTGAGTAATTTGCAAAAAATGATCGAGAGTCATGGTTCCATTTTCTGTTTATTGTAATAATGTTAGAAATGCAGTGCAAGATTGTGACATATCATTGGTGGTATTATGCTTGACATGTTTCATACGTTATTGCAAGATTGATGTTGCTGGTATTATGCTTGACATGTTTCATAAGTTATGAAACGTGAACTTTGAAATTACTCCTTGGGTGTAGTTTGTGAATTTATGATATTATGTTTGAAACTTGTTGTAATTTAATTGACTTATTATATAAAAAAATGTTGAACTATTGATGTATTTTAGAATAATTTTTTTATGCATTGAGACTTGATGTGGATTTAAGACTTATGTCAAATTTTAATATTAGTTTTCTCATAAATTATACTTTTGTTTATTTTAGACTGTTTAGTGATTCAACCAGTGATCCAACCGGTTTAACTGGAAAGAAGACGATGTCGTTTTGAAAGGGGCATTTCTTTTCCGAGGATCAAGGTTTGAACCGTTCAAGTTAGTGGCTCACATTTTTAGAACAGGTGGTTTTTGCAATACCGGTCCGACCAGCGTATTCGATCCGGTTTTCAGAACCATGGTGAGGACTGAGGACAACTGGACAAGGACCCTAATCCTACTGCTCTGTTTCACTCATCCCCTTCCTTTCTTCTCCAGGCAGCCACGGTCCCACCTTCTAACAGGCAGGCCTAACCACCGTGCGTTCACCATTCACTTTTTCCTCTCCTTGAGCTCACTCCATTAACCCTCTCCCAGATTTCGCCGTTTCCTTCCCAGCGTTGTCTTCCTCGCTTCTCCGTCGCCTTCACTGTAGTCCTCAGTCTTCAGCTTCGCTTTCCAAGTTCCAGCTGTTGCCTTCCAGCCATCGCCATTTGCAGTCGCCGTCTATGCCTCAGTTCCGATAGATTAGTCCTCTACTGCAACTGTTGATTCTAGAGCTAGCATGGGATGATATATATGTGAGTTGATTTTATGTTTGTTTTTGTCAAATTTGAAAATTGTTGCTTCTAAATTCTAATTGAATATTGTGTTTAGGGTTTAATCTTCTTGTTTAGCTTGTCTTTGAATTATTATTATTTTTTATTTGTTACTGATGATGAGGAATGGACACTATTTCGTCTTCACCATCTGTAAAGAAAACCCAGCGAATTGTCTCTTTCAGCTCTTTCTTTTATCTTCCAATTTGTTATTAACATGTTTTGCACTCTCTCTCTCTGTGTATTTGTGTGTTATATAAGCAGCATCCAAATTACATTTTGAATTGTTTTATGCTTTTAATAATCGGAAGACAATGGTTCCTCTTTCTTCCCAAATCTGTTTATATAAGAAAAGCATAAAACCAGGAAGCAAGAAAAAATTAATAACATGTGCTTTTATTTGAACTCTACCATGTCATGAGCACAATGTGGATCTTGTTTTACTGTAATTATGGAATCAAATATTCATATATTGGGAACGTACAGCATGTAATTGTAAACTTCATCTACCATTTCCTTCGGTTAGTAACACTTTCTCTAGCTGCATTTTTCCTTTTTCATATGTACTAGAGGTAAATCGGAGATACAGGAGGATCATTTTAATAGATAGTGTAATTTGTGCACCAATGACTATTCTCTCGTTATGGCCACCGTCATTCATAATAACATAAGAGTCCTTCTTTCTTTACTTTTGGTTTTGATAGGCTTATTGCAAGAGTTGACCTTGAGCAAGATAACACAAACCTATAATCATGAATATTGATAGATTGCAAAGCTAGGTTCCTCTTCAGTGTGATGACAAAAGAATATTTTAACTCTTCAAAATTATATTGTTGCTGTTTGTTCTTGATGGTTCTGATTGTTGTTGTTTGTTCAGTGTTGTGTTTATTTTTTGTTGTTCTTGATTGTTGCTATTTTTTTTTCTATTCTTTGTACTTCTGTTTGTTCGCTTTGTTGCTCTTTTTGCATTCTTCATTTCTTGTGCTATGATTATTTGATTATGGTGTTGTTTTATTGTTGGTTGTTGGAATTAGTTTTAGTTATAAGTGTGTGTGCATATATTTATTTATTTATTCAGGTATGGATAATAATGATAACAATACATCTAGGCATAATCCTCCTTATTCTAACTAGTTACTTACCCGCGCTACGCGCGGTGTAACTGTTTGATGACGATTCTGCAGCACCTAATATTCACGAAATAAATTTAATATAAGTATAGTACTATTCTGATACCAAATATATATTATTGTACTATTCTGATACCAAATATAACTATAGTACTATTCTGATACGAAATAAGTTTAATATAACTATAATACTATTCTGATACCAAATATATATTCTGATACCAAATAAATAAATTTAATATAACTATAGTACTATTCTGATACGAAATAAGTTTAATATAACCATAATACTATTCTGATACCAAATATATATTCTGATACCAAATAAATAAATTTAATATAACTATAGTACTATTCTGATACATCTTAATATGTTTTAAAATATTGTTAGAAATACTACTTATTGATCCTTTTGGAACAAAAAAATAACAATAAAACAATTAAGGAGAGTTTAGATATTATTGTATTTAAATTTCAATTCTTAATTTTTAAATTTTCAAATTTCACTAATTTTGTAAAACTGAAGGTCCACTATAAGTTTAGATTAAATAATCTTATCTACATATGAAATTTCTAATAACAAAAAGTGATTGAGTAATTTTACTTCATTATATGTCGAATTTTTTATTTAATAAATATCAT